>CM041783.1:67725409-67995627 GCA_023374045.1 Limonium bicolor
GGAGAAGAAGAAGGAAGGAAGGAGAAGGAAGAGACAGGCTGGATCACGCGTGCTAGTGGGTGAACAAGATAAGGGAGGTGCCAGTTGATGGGGTAGATGGATAAGTTGCAACGCGTGAGGATTTTCAGGACGGCGAGAGCGGTGCCTTATCTTGCTGTCGGTAGGCGTGAAGGAAGAAGAAAACTGTTCGCGACTGAATCTGGCAAATTTTCATGCGTCCGCCTGTGTGTCCGCCTAGACTCGTGCGGACTCCTCTGCTGTCCGCCCAGCCGTCCGCTCAGACTCAAGCGGACGCCACTGCTCCTGTCCACCTGGCCAACCGCCTCTCCCCATGCGGACACCACTGCTGGTGACCGCCTCCTGTCCGCCTGTCTTCACGCGGTCGCGGTCACAGGGGATGTCTCGACTTATTTCTTTATATGAACTAGACTTATTTCCTTCCACGAAATTTGACCGGCTCTAGATTCTTCGTTATAAGTCCGTTTTACTCGCCGTTTGTTGCGTTGGAAGCTTGTGAGATAAACTATTTGATTCCAACACTTTTTCCTGTATTTGATACATAAAATGTATCAGTTCACATTAATACACAAATTCATGGAAAAACATATGATAAGTGGGAAATATGACATTAATTATTATGAAAATAGAAAGAATTAAAGCCCTAAAAATATATGTATTTCTCACTTATCAATAACATACCCTCATCACCTACCTTCACGGTGTAAGCCAATTATGCATCCGGGTTAATCGGTATGCTTATTACTTTTTACTCATTACATCTTACTTACTCTTACTTTACTTACTTACCTTCATTTACTTACTTACTCATTCTTACTTACTTATTCGTACTCATGTTAAGTCGGTATGACCTCCGGCCCGGGGACTACACCGTCCCACCACCGGGATTTACTTGACTCACCAATCTGGGATGCTACCCACTTAAGAGATTTGGGCCACGGACCAGTTTAAGAGTCAGGACTTGGATCCAACCTCTTGTGTCTCCGCATCCTCACGCGTAGCTGAAACTATATCGGACTTCT
Organism: Limonium bicolor; assembly: GCA_023374045.1. Lineage (NCBI taxonomy): Eukaryota > Viridiplantae > Streptophyta > Magnoliopsida > Caryophyllales > Plumbaginaceae > Limonium > Limonium bicolor. Next base: position 67,726,450 of record CM041783.1, read on the forward strand.
ACTCATTCCAATTTAATTACCAATTTAAGTTAGATTGGTTAGCTTTTTAGGAATCAGTTAGAAGTCCAATCTCAAACACATTCGGTCACATACAATATATCATACATACACGCATTCATATCATCCATACATTTCATGAATTATACAAACTGAGATTTAAAGAAAATATTCACAACATACAACACTACATAATCACAAGTAAGCATAATAACTCCGATTCGTGCATTTATCTTAGTTGGTGATCAATTAGCACACAACACACAAATCAGAGTAACCAAGATAGCATACGGGGCATGAGGAATTCATACGTTCACCGTTGTACTTGTATCCGATGTTCCTCCGGTGTTCACAAATCAAATCCTATGATATACACACGTCGAGTGATTAATCTAACCATCATTAACTTAACTCGACTACTCTTACGTTTCCTGAGTCATACTTACTACTACATACTCTTTACATTCTTATACTTGCATATGGTTTACTTATTCTTCCTTAGTTTTAAAACTTGTTTATACTCTTAATGACCTTTAAACATCCTTAATTAAGTCCTAATTATCTTATACTATCATTATCATTCACTTCCTTACCTTAATACCGTTTAATACACTTGATTTTGCAATTTTTGGTTGGTCCGAGACCTTGTCCGGTCTTAAGTCCCGGACAAACACATGGTCTCAACTCTCGGCCTGATTTCAGTTATGGTCCGGGACCTTATACTTAAGGTAAGTCCCGGACCCAAGGCTTTGAAACTCTCGGCATGTTTTCTTACTATGGTCCGGGTCCTCTTACAAGAGTAGTTCCGGACCTTAACATTACAGAACTCTCGGGGTGTTTTACAGGGGTGGTCCGGGTCCTCTGTATGGGACTTAAGTCCCGGACCACCACCTTACTGCAACTCTTGGCTATTTTATTCAACTGGTCCGGGACTTAGTCCAAGACTTAAGTCCCAGACCCTGCTATCAGTTTTACAGATTTTACAGTTTTCTTTGTCTGTTACAAACCAAACTTTGCCTAATTAATTCCCCATTGTTCCGACACTTAATCCCACATATTTAGCACCTAATTAGTCACCTAAACATGTTTAAATCCATTGCTAAACCATTACACCTTTTATGCTAATTCACTCACCTATTTTCTAAGTTTCTCATTTCAGCACTTACATTCTTTTCCTCTAGTTGCATTATGCTACAGGTTTTTAACTCTCACTATCACCATCAATTGCTCCTCTTCTAATGTCATTTCTAACACTTATAGTGCATTACAATACATTAACTACCTCTCTCATCTACCACCATTAGCTCCATTCGAAATCTGTTACAACATATATATTCACCTAGTTTCTAGTCCACTAAGTGTTCTAATCCTAGGTAATTTTGACATAACTCCCCTATATTTTTACACTCTCACCACATTGTTTCCTCACACATTAACATCATCTCACCCGTTTTCAACAATCGTATATATACAAGGCTCCCATACATATATACCAACACTAAACACTCTTAAAAATTCCTACACATTACATTCAATTCCCATTTAGGTTTCAACAAGTTTTACATGTCTTTTAAGGTTCAAAACCTTTGTTATCTCCTACACATTACACTACCATTACACTACCATCTTACAATACATATTTTCATTACTAAAAATCTGTTACATAACACAGCAAATTTACAAAGCTACACAAAGATGAGTATAATTACCTTGTTCTCCCTTCTAGTTTTCTTTTTCTCCTTCCTCCCTCTTCCTTCTCTCTCTTTCCACCTGTTTAGGAACTCAAATCCTCTAACACTACAATCCATATATTCACATTTCAATACACCAAACTAACCTAACCATTCTTTAAGTTCAAATGCACATTTTAGGGTTTAGGAATTCATTACCTTGCAAGGGTATATGTAATGCTTGGAACAGCTCAAGAACAAGATTTCTCACCCTCCAAGAGTGCCAAAATCGGCTAGAGTACAAAGGAGCAACAAGAGTTTAGCTTTAAATTTCGTTTTGCCCATAAGGCTAGAAAACAATGAGGTTTCAAGAAGATTTTTACCTCAAAATAACAAGGAGAAGAAGGTGGTTCTAGTGGTAGTCTTGAAGCTCCAAATGCTCCATACCCATGGAGATGAAAGTTGTCCTTTTCGGATTTTAAAAAGATAGAAGTGTTCCTCTTGTTGAGAGGAAGACAATGGTGTAATTTTTGTAATTTTTGGTAGAGGTTCAAGAGGGTAACAAGAGGAGAGACGTAGTGTTTTTTGTGGGTTCTCTCAATTCACCATGGATGTCGCATGGGGAAGAAGAAGAAAGAAAAGAGAGTGAGGGAGGAGGTGGTACGTGAGTGAAGAGAATAGAATAGAGGAGAGAGAATAAAGGTGAGAGTGGGGTTACTTTATTGTTTTGTTGTTTTACAAATAAGAGGGAATAAGTGAGTGTGTGAGAGAGGGATAGAAATCGGACACCCACAGCCCACACACACAATCTTTACTTTTTATTTTAAAAGTGGACACATAAGTTTTGGTTATTATGTTTTTACCCCACAACTTCCCGTTTTTGACAGTTTTTACTAATTTCTCGTTTTATTGATTTTATCGGTTCTAAAGCTTCACTAATATTTATTAATGACTATTTAGTTGACCAAAATTGTTACGAGTCTATTTGACCCGCTTAAAGACACGTTTTCCCGGTTACCTCGAAAAACGCGCTTTAAGGTTCGTTAGTGTTTTTAATCCGTTTAAAGATCCGTTTTCTCCGGGATTTGTTCCCTCATGATTATTTACACTTAATTAAGCTTCTAAATTATTCATTAGCCTAATTAATCACTATTTTTAATTATGGGGTATTTCAATCTACCCCCTTAAGAAACTTTGCCCTCAAAGTTGCTCAAGGTTAATAGTTTAATGGTTCTACTCATTAGGCAAACCAATTGCCCTAATGTGTCTTACTACACCTATGAGGTGTTTGCTTCTTCCACATTGCAAGCATACACATTTCAAGCATCATACACAATTCACATACACAATCCATCATTTCAATTCATACCATTCCATAATACAACATTGCCATTCACAATACACATTACACAAAAACATCGCACATCGTACATGCACATCCATACACCACACATTACACATACACACCACATACACTCCGCACTACATGTGCTATCAAAACCTACTACAGTACCTACACACTGCAATGCTAACCCGAAGCAATGCAAAAGCAAAAAGGCTCTACCCCCTTAAAAGGGGTACGCCCCGTACCCGTATTACTAAATGCTAGACTACTAGTCTATGAATAACTGTGGGTACTTAGCCTTCATGGCATCTTCCAACTCCCATGTCGCTTCTTCGACATCATGGTTAGACCATAGGACCTTCACCATTCGTATAGATTTATGGCGAGTGTCTCTGGTCTTCCTATCAAGGATTCTAACGGGGTTTCAACGTATCTCATTGTCGGCTCAATGGAAAGTCTCTCGGGCTCTAGGACATGAGAAGGATCGGCAATATACTTCTTGAGTTGTGACACATGAAATACATCATGGACACGTCCCAAGTCTCAGGTAATGCTAACCTGTAGGCTACAGCTCCAACTCTTTCGGTGATGGCATACGGCCCTACAAACTTGGGGCTCAGCTTACCCTTCTGGCCAAATCGGAAGACACCCTTCATAGGTGAAACGCGCAAGAACACTTGGTCGCCCACGGCAAACTCAAGGTCGCGTCGTCGCACATCCGCATAGGATTTCTGTCTATTTTGGGCTGCCTTCATATTGGCTCGAATTTGTTGAACTTAGCTTGCACTTGCTCAAGATACTCCGGTCCTATGATGACCGCTTCACTCGACTCATCCCAACACAAAGGTGTACGGCAGGGTCTACCGTATAGAGCTTGGAAAAGCGACATCTTAATCGAAGCATGATAGCTATTATTGTAAGAAAATTCGATAAGATGAAGCTTGTCTAACCAACTCCCCTGAAAATCTAGGGCACATGCCCGAAGCATGTCCTCCAGTGTCTGGATGGTCCTTTCTGTCTGACCGTCGGTCTGAGGATGGAAGGCGGTACTCAGCTTCAATTCTGTACCCAACGCTTCCCGTGTAGCTCCTAGTATCTCGAAAGAAATCTGGTGTCGCGGTCAGATACTATGGTTTTGGGACTCTGTGATGTCTGATAATCTCCTTGTCGAATAGCTCAGCTAGCTTCACTACCATCCAGGTGTCCTTCATCGGTATGAATCTGGCAACCTTGGTAAGGCGATCGACTACGACCCAGATCATGTTGAGTCCTCCCCTAGCAGGTGGGAGTCCTACAACAAAATCCATGGAGATATCATGAAATTTCCACTCCGGAACTGGCATCGATTGTACCATTCCACCCGGTCTACGATGTTCAAATTTCACTTTTGGCATGTCAAGCATCTCAATACAAATTCTGTCACATCTGATTTCATTCCAGACCACTAGAAGTACCTCTTCATGTCTTTGTACATCTTGGAGGCTCCCAGATGGAGTGACAATGTGGAACTGTGTGACTCTCGCAGGATGCGATCCCTTAGCTCAGCATTGCTTCGGGGGACGCATATAGCCTTCATTCAACCGAATCAAACCATCTTCATGCAGCTGAAAGTCATACTTTTTCTTCTCAAATGTACCATTCTCAATCTTTTGTCTGATTTCGGTCAGATAAGGGTCACTCAACTGAGCGTCTCGCACCTCGTCAACCAAGCTAGAAGAAGCGAGTAGCGAATGGAGCGAGTGTGCTCGACGACTCAGGGCGTCGGCTACGATGTTTGCCTTCCCTTCCTTATACTGTAGGTCGATGTCATAGTCTGAAAGGAACTCCATCCACCTTCTCTGTCTCAAATTCAGTTCTTTCTGTGTGAATACATATTGTAAGCTCTTGTGGTCGTGGTGTGAGTAGATGGTGATGCTTACCCCATAGAGGTAGTGTCGCCATATCTTCAAGGCGAAGACAATGGCTCCTAACTCTAAATCGTGTGTCGGGTAATTCTCCTCATGCTTTTTCAGCTGGCGGGAGGCATAAGCTACAACCTTGCCATGCTGCATGAGTACGCATCCCATTCCTTTGCCTGATGCATCACAATATACCTCAAATCCCTCTGTGCCCTCTGGAAGAGTAAGGATGGGCGTTGAGGTCAATGAGTCCTTAAGGCTCTGAAATGATAACTCGCACTCGTCTGTCCATACAAACGGTGCATCTTTCTTCATCAATGTAGTCATGGGCTTAGCAACTTTCGAGAAGTCCTTTACGAATCTCCGGTAGTAACCGGCTAGACCAAGAAAGCTCCGAATGTCGGTAACAGTCTTAGGTCTAGGCCATGATCATACAGCTTCTATCTTAGAAGGGTCAACTGAGATACCGTGCTCGAGATGACGTGACCAAGGAATGATACCTGATCTAGCCAGAACTCGCACTTAGAGAACTTCGCATAAAGCTGGTTTCTCGCGCAGTGTCTCAAGTACTTTCCTCAAATGAATTTCATGCTCCTCTGCTGATTTTGAGTATACAAGGATGTCGTCGATGAAGACAACAACAGAAGTGTCTAACTGCTCACTGAAAAGTCGATTCATGAGATCCATGAATTTTGCTGGTGCATTTGACAAACCGAATGGCATGACGGTGAATTCGTAGTGGCCATATCTGGTACGGAATGCCGTTTTCTCAATATCTTGCTCTTTGATAGCAATCTGATGATACCAGAACGGAGGTCGATCTTGGAGAAGACTGAGGCTCCTTTCAGCTGGTCGAATAGGTCGTCGATGTGCGTGGCAATGGGTATTTATTTTTTATTGTAACCGCATTCAGCTCGCGGTAGTCAATACAAAGTCGGAGGCTACCGTCCTTCTCTTCTTCACAAAGAGGACCGTGCTCCCCAGGGTGATACGCTCGGGGGTATGAACCCTTTGTCGAGTAGATCACGTAATTGTTCTTTCAACTCTGTCATTTCAGCAGGTGCCATGCGGTACGGTGCCCTAGCAATGGGACCGGTACCTGGCAAAAGATCTATTTCAAATTCTACCGCTCTCTGAGGTGGCATGCCGGGTAGCTCCTTAGGGAATACGTCGGGGAATTCAGATACAATGGGTACTTCAGGGTGAACTCTGGATCTCTCTCCAGGTCTTGTACATAAATAAGTACACTTCTTGGCCCTTTCTGAGCTCCTGGTACATGGCCATAACTGATATGAGTGTCGAAGGCTCTCTCGGTCTCTGGCGGTAAGATACTGTAACCCCAGAAGGACTCTTAAGCAGCAATCGATGCTCGGCGCAGAGGATCTACCCTTGTGCCGCTCCAACCAATTCATCCGATGATTAAGTCGAATCCCAACCCATTGAATTCGATGAAGGAAATGGGAAACACTTCTTTTTTATTTCGATGTGGCTGATTGATAATATTTGGTGCACTTTACCCGCTCCTTGATGGGAGAGTAACCATAAAATTCGGTAGCTTATCCGCATCTAGCTTCAACCTCTTCACAAAAGATGGTGATACGAAAGTGTGAGAGGCGCTGGAGTCGAATAACACATTGGCTTCAATGCCGTTCACTGGGAAGGTTCCCGTTAGAATGGTGCCGCTTCTGCCGGCTTGTGCTTCGGTGAGGATACTCAGGTTACCTTCGGTACCGAGTCCACAACCTATTGATTCACAATTGGTTAAGTAATGATGGTGGACACAAGTGGAATTAAATCAACACTGCTCTTTATTGATAAACCAACCATCATACAACCGTGTCTCTAATACACGTTACTAATAGATTACATGATATTATGAATTTAATACTTTCTAAAGGTAAGGTTCAGGCGTCCTGGTTCATGTGTGTGGCATTGATTATTGCCGGCGGTGCCGTATTCAGTTTGATCTTGTTGATCCCATGATACAGCATCCTAGAGTTTCCACCCATGATTAGGACATCTCCTGATCTCAATACCAATTTCTCTGCGAGGTCCACACGCTTCTGCTCGCTATACATAAATACGGCGTCATCACCAATGGACCAAGACACTACGGGCACTCCCTGTTCAAGAGATTCCGCTGTCTCGTCCTTGTCTTGGTGTAACCCAAGTCGTCCTTCTTCTCTCATAGAAGTTGACGATATAGAGGTCCGCTTCAAGTGCGGGGATCGGATCATGTTCGCATTGTTGTGCAAGTTCTACTGCTTGTGTGACAAGTGTCTGAAATTCCGGAGGTATTGTCGGTGGCGTCGCTCGTCTTGTGTTCGCGTCTCTTGGTATGTCTTGGTATAAGGATTCCAATCCTTTCCCAAGCACATCATCTTCAGCTTCATCATCGCTCCACCGGGAAATTCGGGTGTATAAAATCCTCCTGACCCGTTCCTAGTTCGTTGCATCGTCGAATGATTGAAATTTGTGCTTCAGGTGTCAGGTATCCCCTTAATAGAATCATACCTGGTCGGATGACCTGACACTGTTCGTTGTTGTGTAGTGTAGTAGTGATTGGTGATGTCGGTCTCTTCTTGATTCAGGTTTACCGGTATCGGATAGCAGATACTAAAGCTTCCTATGGTTATAAATTTCATCTACAGTGAGTACTAGTTTCAACTACTTCATTTCATGCTCATTACATATCCCAATTCATTCAATCATGCATTCATTCAAACAGTTACTCTACTACTTAGTCATGCTTCTTCAAGGATTAAAGGTTCGGATAATTACCTGGGCCGGACTTAGAACCGGACCCGTCATGGTCAATCACATGCAGGACAGGCTGCCTCTGAGGTGCACCCCTCTGAGGTCCCCGGGATACCTGTCTCTGTGGTGCCTGCTGGGTCGGTGCATCGCCAGATGCAACCTCCTTGCCTTCCCTCTGCTTGTAGCTTTGGAAGTTCCCCTTTGGCTTGGCATTCTCTGGGCATTTATTAGCTGTATGTCCCGGTTTCTGGCAGTTGTAGCACTTGATTTCTCTCCCATAGCAGTCCTTGCCGGGATGGTCTTGGTTGCACTTCCTGCACACATAGGTGCGGCTGTCGGAGAAGGTTTTGGTGAAACCAGAGCCAGAACCTGAGGTTTAGAGGGTTAGCACATGTGTGCGTGGATATACTAGATATGATACTTGTACGAATACAATTTAAGAATAGAAGTTTACCCTTAGGTGGGGTGTGATCTCAGTGGCTTCGCAGCCACCGGTGCAGATGAACCAAGCTGAAGAAGCTCAACTGGTTTGCCCTGCTCAGCATGGGCACTGCTCTCACTTGGGAAGTTCTTTGAGTTTTGATGAAAGAATTTCCCTTTCTTCTTTTTCCAGCTTTTACCCTGGTTCTGCTCCTCAGCACTTGTGTTCTTACTATTAGCCTTGCGCTTCAGCGCGGTTTCTTCATCCCGAAGTTGGCAAGTGATCTCAACGCGAGAGGCCGCGTGATAACACTCCTGAAGTTTCAGGTATTAGCCGGGATTCTTATTAGAGAGATAGAGGTAAGGACAAAGTATTTAGGGAATTCAAGGAATTAAGGAATTATGGAATTACAATGGTACTAAGGGTTAACCGGTATTTACCTGAAGGGAGGTAAATCGTGTGTAGCCCATACCGTACCGAAGGCGATGGCTCAGACCGCCATAGAAGTGATCGACCAACACCTGGCCGGTGTACCCTAGGTCGGGTAGAAGACGGAGGATAGAAGTGAAGGTTCTGTAATACTCGTCGACAGACATCTTCTCTGTCATTTTCAAGGCATCCAGTTCTAGCCTTTTCTTGGTTTTCACATGCTCGGGTAGTAGTATTTGGAACGGAGAAGAGAGGCAAAGGACTCCCAATCAAAGGTGGGGTCGTTGACATGCTCATGCTTGACTAGCTTCCACCAATCCATGGGCTGCATCTTTCAGATAGTAGGCTGCAACTCTAACTCGAACTCCAGCAGGAGCTTCGAGGGTTTCAAACGCCGTCTCCATCTCGGAGATATAGGCTTCTAGCTTAGCCGGATCACTCTCGCCCCTAAAGCAAGGAGGGCGGAGTTCCGCTACAGCTTTTACCCAGTTCGCTTCTCTGGGTGGAGGGGGAGGGATTGGCCCCCGCTTGTTTGCTGAGTTTGTTGCATTGCGGTAATTACTTGTGGTAGCATTTGTGCTACCGTGGCGGCGACGATCTCTGCTATCGTCTGCGCGCCAGGTCCATCAGATGTCTCTCCCCTAGGTCGGCCACGACCTCGTCCTAACATCTGAACATTTAGCATTTACATTAGACTTCATAACATGTGACCTATGGGTCTTGAAATTTAAGCAAAGTATCGTTCCTAAGAACGTCAAGGGTATCCGTTGTTAACAACGGTAGTTCCTGGTTAGGTTTCGAAGTATCCGTCTTAAGACGGTTGAAATCCTAACTGGTAATCCCTATGCTTGGTAACTAAGGACATCAGAGCGTAACTACGCTCTAATACCACTTTTTGTAACACCCCTACCGTTAATTCTATGCTTACCGTCCAAATCATCCCTTAGTTCTATCAGTTCGCAGTGGAAGACTACTACTTACTACGGTGGGTGGTACAACGCCGCTAACCGCCCATACGGCTAGCTAGGCTTACCTTACTTACAGTCACGGTCTAATGATCATAGTATACCGAGCTACTACATTTCTTACCGAATACCAAATACCGAATACTTACATTAATGGATTATCGAGTGCCAAAGTATATTCAATTACATCATTCCCAAGTTTACCAAAAATAATGAGTTTCTACAAGCTACGCATCTATACCCAATTCCAATACCTTCACTATCAAAAGGGTGTACCCCATGGTACACCGGCTAACAAAAATCTACAGTCGTGTACTACTTAGTACACCATTCACAATTCATTGTTTACAGACAAAAAGAAACAAAGCTACATCTCTTCACAGTCTTCATCCTTCTCTTGTACCTGCGTGTAGTAAAAACATCGCCCCAAGGGGCTCAGCAAAAGCTGCGCATGAACTCCGCATATACCGCGTGCTAGCTAGGGCACGCCAACTACTTAAGGTCAAATAGGCATGCGGTTCATTTATTTCATACAAACATGCTTTGCATACAACTATCATGCATATACAATACATTACACAGGTCAAGACAACATTGCAATAACATACCCTTCACCTACCTTCACGGTGTTAGCCAAATTATGCATCCGGGTTAATCGGTATGCTTATTACTCTTTTACTCATTACATCTTACTTACTCTTACTTTACTTACTTACCTTCATTTACTTACTTACTCATCTTACTTACTTATTCGTACTCATGTTAAGTCGGTATGACCTCCGGCCCGGGGACTACACCGTCCCACCACCGGGATTTACTTGACTCACCAATCCGGGATGCTACCCACTTAAGGGATTTGGGCCACGGACCAGTTTAAGAGTCAGGACTTGGATCCAACCTCTTGTGTCTCCGCATCCTCACGCGTGGCCGAAACTATATCGGACTTCTACTCATTCCAATTTAATTACCAATTTAAGTTAGATTGGTTAGCTTGTTAGGAATCAGTTAGAAGTCCAATCTCAAACACATTCAGTCACATACAATATATCATACATACACACATTCATTATCATCCATACATTTCATGAATTATACAAACTGAGATTTAAAGAAAATATTCACAACATACAACACTACATAATCACAAGTAAGCATAATAACTCTGATTCGTGCATTTATCTTAGTTGGTGATCAATTAGCACACACACACAAATCAGAGTAACCAAGATAGCATACGGGGCATGAGGAATTCATACCATTCACCGTTGTACTTGTATCCGACGTTCCTCGGTGTTCACAAATCAAATCCTATGATATACACACAGTCGAGTGATTAATATAACCATCATTAACTTAACTCGACTACTCTTACGTTTCCTAAGTCATACTTACTACATCTTTACCATTCTTATACTTGCATATGGTTTACTTATTCTTCCTTAGTTTTAAACTTGTTTATACTCTTAATGACCTTTAAACATCCTTAATTAAGTCCTAATTATCTTATACTATCATTACCATTCACTTCCTTACCTTAATACCCGTTTAATACACTTGATTTTGCAATTTTGGTTGGTCCGGGACCTTGTCCGGGTCTTAAGTCCTGGACCAACACATGGTCTCAACTCTCGGCCTGATTTCAGTTATGGTCCGGGACCTTATACTTAAGGTAAGTCCCGGACCCAGGCTTTGAAACTCTCAGCATGTTTTCTTACTATGGTCCGGGTCCTCTTACAAGAGGTAGTTCCGGACCTTAACATTGCAGAACTCTCGGGGTGTTTTACAGGGGTGGTCCGGGTCCTCTGTATGGGACTTAAGTCCCCCGGACCACCACCTTACTGCAACTCTCGACTATTTTATTCAACTGGTCCGGGACTTAGTCCAAGACTTAAGTCCCGGACCCTGCTATCAGTTTTACAAATTTTACAGTTTTCTTTGTCTGTTACAAACCAAACTTTGCCTAATTAATTCCCCATTGTTCCGACACTTAATCCCACATATTTTAGCACCTAATTAGTCACCTAAACATGTTTAAAATCCATTGCTAAACCATTACACCTTTTATGCTAATTCACTCACCTATTTTCTAAGTTTCTCATTTCAGCACTTACATTCTTTTCCTCTAGTTGCATTATGCTACAGGTTTTTAACTCTCACTATTACCATCAATTGCTCCCTCTTCTAATGTCATTTCTAACACTTCTAGTGCATTACAATACATTAACTACCTCTCTCAATCTACCCACCAATTAGCTCCATTCGAAATCTGTTACAACATATATTATTCACCTAGTTTCTAGTCCACTAAGTGTTCTAATCCTAGGTAAATTTTGACATAATCTCCCCTATATTTTTACACTCTCACCACATTGTTTCCTCACACATTAACATCATCTCACCTGTTTTCAACAATCGTATATATACAAGGCTCCCATACATATATACGAACACTAAACACTCTTAAAAATTCCTACACATTACATTCAATTCCCATTTAGGTTTCAACAAGTTTTACATGTCTTTTAAAGGTTCAAAACCTTTGTTATCTCCTACACATTACACTACCATCTTACAATACATATTTTCATTACTAAAAATCTGTTACATAAGTATTTACAAAGCTACACAAAGATGAGTATAATTACCTTGTTCTCCCTTCTAGTTTTCTTTTTCTCCTTCCTCCTTCTTCTCTCTCTTTCCACCGGTTTAGGAACTCAAATCCTCTAACACTACAATCCATATATTCACATTTTCAATACACCAAACTAACCTTTACCATTCTTTAAGTTCTAATGGACATTTTAGGGTTTAGGAATTTCATTACCTTGCAAGGGTATATGTAATGCTTGGAACAGCTCAAGAACAAGATTCTCACCCTCCAAGAGTGCCAAAATCGGCTAGAGTACAAAGGAGCAACAAGAGTTTAGCTTTAAATTTCGTTTTGCCCATAAGGCTAGAAAAACAATGAGGTTTCAAGAAGATTTTAACCTCAAAATAACAAGGAGAAGAAGGTGGTTCTAGTGGTAGTCTTGAAGCTCCAAATGCTCCATACCCATGGAGATGAAAGTTGTCCTTTTCGGATTTTGAAAAGATAGAAGTGTTCCTCTTGTTGAGAGGAAGACAATGGTGTAATTTTGTAATTTTTGGTAGAGGTTCAAGAGGGTAACAAGAGGAGAGAAGTAGTGTTTTTGTGGGTTCTCTCAATTCACCATGGATGTCGCATGGGGAAGAAGAAGAAAGAAAAGAGAGTGGGGAGGAGGTGAGTACGTGAGTGAAGAGAATAGAATAGAGGAGAGAGAATAAAGGTGAGAGTGGGGTTAATTTATTGTTTTGTTGTTTTGCAAATAAGAGGGAATAAGTGAGTGTGTGAGAGAGGGATAGAAATCGGACACCACAGCCCACACACACAATCTTTACTTTTTATTTTAAAAGTGGACACATAAGTTTTGGTTATTTATGTTTTACCCCACAACTTCCCGTTTTTGATAGTTTTTACTAATTTCTCGTTTTATTGATTTTATTGGTTTTAAAGCTTCACTAATATTTATTAATGACTATTTAGTTGACCAAAATTGTTACGAGTCTATTTGACCCGCTTAAAGACACGTTTTCCCGGTTACCTTCAAAATGCGCTTTAAGGTTCGTTAGTGTTTTTAATCCGTTTTAAGGATCCGTTTTCTCCGGAATTTGTTCCCTCATGATTATTTATACTTAATTAAGCTTCTAAATTATTCATTAGCCTAATTAATCACTATTTTTAATTACGGGGTATTTCAGAGGAACAGAAAACCAGTCTTGATAAAAATTTCCTTTGCCATAAGCTTGAACATGAATGTTACATTCCACCACCTCAAGATAATTTCCCACACTCTCCTAATCCATGCATAGGCATAGCATAGGATAATCACATGCTCGGCAGTTTCCGGCACCTGCTTGCACCATGGGCAATGACTTTGTCCAAGCGGTATCATATTGTGCTCAAAGAGGAGCCCTTTAGTTACTAGTCTTCGTATAAGAGTGAAACACAGGGTCATCTCTACACGTGGTTCACATAATCCCCTCCAGATCGATCTCTACTCAATGTCGTCTACTATCTATGGCGCATGATTGTTTGCAGCATAAAGAGAGTTAACAACGTCTTTTGAGATAGACGACTTACCTGTATCTCGCCAGTTGGTTTCATCATCAACCTCAGGAGCCGAAGGGGTCACCGTCAGCGCTGCATAGAGTTGCATCAGTTGCATCTCTTTGAACTCAAATAGATTTATGCGCCATTGAAATCTCCACGCCCAGACACCATTAATCCATTCCCCATAAGAGCAACCGTATGATCTTGTGTATACTGATCTGAAACAACCGGCTGGGAAATCTATCTTTTAACACCCTCTTGCAGCCATTTATCATACTAGAACATGATGTGTTGCCCATTATGAACTGTTATTTTCACACTTTCTTCAATTATCCTCTGCAGTACCAGGTCACTGGACGTGGCTTTCATGATGGATGACCATATTCCCACATGTCTGCTGTTGTCGTTCAACTTACCAGTATGCAGCCCCTTCTGATTTCATATATTGATTGCCACCACTTTCTTCCAAGGAGGGCTACGGTCTTGAACAAAATTCACTCGCCATTTTGCTAGGAGGGCCAGATTCACATTCTTGTAGCAGTCTCGACCTCGATGGAACTTGCCGCACACCTGGCACTTCGGAGCAGACGACGATGAAGAAGACCCACTCTATCTCTCGAACTCTAACGGTCCCCAGGAGACTGCTTCTTCTGAGAAGCATGCTGATCCCTCCTATCAGACTCCTCAGACCTCTGCTTCCTCTTCTGGTCCTTACCTCCCGAATGACAGCCCTTCAGGTCGGCCTCCACTAACAGGGCAACGTCAGCTACGTCCCTTAAGGTCTTGTGACGCAGCGGCATCACAATAGAGCGGATGTATGGCCTCATACCACTCTCAAACTTCCTGGCCTTTCTATGCTCGTTGGGCTCAGGTGCAAACTTTGACAGGCTGATGAGAGTTTCCTGACATACTCCATAACGCTCATGTCCCCGCCCTGGCGAAGCCGGTTGTACTCCAAGATGCGCTGGTCCTTATACACGTTGGGGTAGAACTGCTTATTGAACTCCCAGTGAACTGATCCCATGTCCAGGGCTGTTGTACGGTATGAAACGTATATCAGGAAGTGTACTGGTCTGTCGTAGCAAGTTTTCCTAGGTAGTATTCTCTAGGTTATCGAACCAAGGAGGTTGTGCCTAGTTTGAGTCTTTAATCTAACTAACTAATAAACTATAGAAAAATAACAATAATAATTGGGGTTTGATTGCAAAATTAAATAAACAAATTAACTAAAGAAACAATTAAAAGTGATTGTCTGACAAATCTAAAGGGTGTGAATCCTGGTTTACTATTTCTTCCTAGTTGATCAATTCCCTTCTTGAGTGTTTTCTAAATTCTAGATCGCAACCTCAGATCTAAATTAATCTAAAACCGGTCTCCCGCAAGATAGATTCTTACTAGCAATTCCTAAATCCTAACTCTCGTTACGAATTTACAAATGAACTAATAGCATTAACGGTTCATCTGGTTTTCTAGTCTAGCTAATCCCTAGGAATTGCCATCTGTAGTTTCAATGGTAATATTCATAAGTCTAATGAACGCCCACCAGTTCTCACTTAATAAGCAAGTCAGTACCAAATAAACTTCAAGTAAAATTAATACACAAGACAAATCAATAAATAACTAGGAACAAAACTATAATCTGTATAGAATTTATATTAAACACCTCAGAAAGCAAAATAATAAACTAGTAATCCATAGCAAACCAAAATTCTAACAGACTACTCTGACATCAGAGACAAAGAAATAATAACAATGTTAAAGAGATAGAACATCATCTAATTGTGGGACGATGACGAATCCAGTCTCTGTCTTATACTCCGATCTGTCAGAACTGTCTGTTGTTGTTTCCTCTTTGTCTGACTTGCCTGCTCGCGGCGGCTGTTCTAGAGTTTCTCCGGAATCTAATTCTATGTCGAACTGGAAGAATTCTTTCTTCTGTCGTATCTAATATCGTATACCCGCCGTCCGTCTTCAATTTCCAAAAACCCCCTCAAAAGAAGTTGATCTCCACGTCATAAAATGGGTTCGGTCTATTTTCTTCACGGCATAGTTTTGTTTGAAATCCAAATGATGATTCACGTGGCTGTGTGCTATCTTTTGTAAGTTAACAAGATAGATCAGTCCAACAAGAACCCATGTGTCTGTTCACGGCCTTGTCATCTTCTATCAAATATTGGCCTGAAATGAAATCTCACGTGCATGGCCCATGTTTTTAATGGTTTCGCCATTTAATTTGTCTGCGCCCATGAAGTTTCATCGGCCCGCCTCCTCTGCATGTATCGGCGAGTGAATTCTTAGTGGTTTGGTTTAATCGTGAAACTTTTGACATATGTTTATAGACATTTCTTCAGCATTTTTAACTTGTTTTAGTATAAAGCCACATGTGAGAAATAATCTAAACATTTAACATAATTAAGCATATAAGTAAGGAATTTATCATATAAACCAATAAATTATTAATCACATTAAGCATAGAAACATAGATAAATTTCGCACTTATCAACTACCCCACACTTAGCTTTTGCTTGTCCTCAAGCAAATAAAAAATATAACTGCTCCAAACCGAAACATTAAACTCCAGGATCAAACATAAGCTGAAGGAAAACAAGCAAAATGACAATCAGAAAAATCAATCTGCTCTAAGCTATCAGTTTTCGCAAACAGTGAACGGAGAATAGTTTTAATAAAAGCATGAATAGACTGAATTGCAAAAATTGAAACGCAGATTAGCTTAGGACCTTCCACCAATTTCTTTCCATTACCCTTTGGATGACAAGGGGTGTGAAGTAATGCCTTATTCCGCAATACCTATCAACACCATGCACTCATGATCAAAAACTAAAAAAACTGCAATTAAATCTTTCGCATGCAAAACTTTTCTTCTTCAAGAATAAAACAAACGATTATTTAATAATTGCATAGTTGTTCCTTCACCCAGACTTTTTCTCTTTATCCATGTAATGGTCTTTGGGCAATTATCCCAGATCACAAGACCTTAGGTATAGATAGGTGATAAAGCACCCCGAGGACTTAATAACCTATAAAGAGGACTAATTCGGTTAGGAAATTTTTGATCAAGGAGTACCTTGCCTTATCCTTTCATTCCAACATTCATATCATTCCCAGATCCAAAGCTAACGCATTAGTCTCCACAATCAGCCAATCCATCAAATTTCAGTGAAAATAGAGTAAATTTAAGAAAACAATTCCGGAAAGACAACTTTAAGCAGAAAGATTTTTAAGATTGTCATCAGGCTCAATTTCAACTTCCAAAAGATATTATCACCAAAATTCAACATTTATGACAAAGAGAAGCACATTATTCATCACCGAAGACAAAACAAAAAACTAGTGGTCTGAAGTGATAACTGAAGAAGCACTCCCTACCCACACTTAAAATTAAACAATGTCCTCATTATGTGACAAGACAGGAGTGAAAAACTCAAAGCTCACAGAAAAATATTTATGTCGGGAAGGAATAGAGCAAAGCAGTAATTAACAAAAATTAAAAATTAAATTAAATTAAAACTAGGACTCCCCTGGATATTGTTGTTACTTAGTATGTAGAATGACCCCACCCCACACTTGAGTTTTACTCAAGTGTTGCTGCTGTTTGCAACATCCACATTAAGCATTCATCTGAAAGAAAGACACTAAAGGCAACCCAAAAACTACAAACGGAGTTAAACATTACTAAACACAAAACACAAGGTAAATAACTACAAAACAAAATAAAACTGAATAAAAACTACAAATAAATATAACACTGGGTTGCCTCCCAGCCAGCTGCCCTTCTTTAATGTCTTTGGCTAGATGTGTCTCATTCCTGCTCAAGAGACTCCAGATGATTGAGCTGTCTTTGAACCCAGCGACAAGAAGTTCCGAGAAGCTTCCAAACTTGTTTTGAAGACCTACCAGCATAAAATAGTAGTTGCTCACCCTCGCATTCAAATGATCGTACCGTGAGCAACTTCGATTCGAGCGTCGGCTGTTTGCGAGGAGGTCTTCTACTAGGATGATAGGAACTGTTGGATCCGCAGCCATGTCGAGTACGACAAAATCGCAAGGAAAGTACAGATGCTCCACCTATCATCACATCCTTAGCAACCCCACAAGGATAACCATTGAGCGCTCTACTAGTTGACGTCATTCATGTAGGCTTTAAGTCCCCAATCCCAAGCTTTTCAAATACAGTGTATGACATGAGACTGAATCGATGCTCCCAAATCAGCAAGACATGGTCGAAGTCATATGTCTCCTACTCTGCAAGAATTTGAATACTTCCAGGATCTTGCATTTTCTGGTAGGCGCTTTTGTATGATCGCTGAACAAGTTTCTGTAAGATGAATTCCCTGTCTCAACTAACTTTACCTTATTCGATAAAGCTTCCTTAAATACTTGGCATAGTTAGGCACCTTTCGCAACTAATTCAACAAAAGGAAATATCAACAGATAGTTGACAAAGTAAAGTAAGAAACTTATCAAACTCACTCCTCCTCCTTGGAACGCTTGGTTCTGTTTGGGAAGGGAACTGTAGGAGCAACTTTAACTGCAAGTGGTGTAGGTAGAGGAGATTGGGTGGCTTTGCAATTACACTCACTCTAGCACCGGTTCCTCTATATTCACCACCTCAAGCTCAGTAGTTTTTTACCTTACCACTCCTAGTAGTTTACCTTCTTCACCACCGTTTCCTTTTCCTGCAAAGAAGATTTTTTAGCCAAGATATCATCCACCGTTTAGCATAATTTGGCATAAACTTAAGCACATCAGAAAAAGGCATATCCTTAGTTTTTATTCTTAAAAATTTTAAGAATTTTCCAAGTTGTCATCATGGTCCCTTTTCTTTAACCTATCAGGAAAAGGAATAGGTTCTTCAAATTTACGATTATAAGATAGAAGAGTAAGAAGGTGAGTTTCAGGAGACTCCTTCTCCTTGGTGTTCAAAAACTCTACTTAGGGTCCCAACCACTGTGTGGAAAGAAGAAACTGAGAGAGCCTCTGAAACATCATTTGCTTATAATAGTCACGACATTAGCTTGCTCCTTAAGGTTTCTCTCTGACTGAGTAAGCTGCTGAGACAATTCGGGGCCATCTGATTCTCATATCTCTATTGAATGACTCTTGATGTGCAATGAATGAATCCAGCTTACTCTCTTGCGCTGTGAACGCTTCTCCGTGTTACAACAAATGTAGCAATCAAAACTTCTAGATCGAGGAGGAGCTTATTATTAGTTTGCTCTACTGCTGATGCTGCTGAGTGATGAATGTGAAAAATTATTATGGCCGTTGCCCAAAATTATTGTTGTAAGGCTGGTATCTTGATCTTCTGATTACTGTAAAATTATCCGACATATTCCCAACATAATAATGTTTCTTCTTCTCCCTGTTCTGTGGTATACTTGACACATGCTGGAATCTCTTCCATAAATTCACAAACAGGAGAGAGAGTAACTGTAGCAGCACCGTTCAGTTGAGGAGTTACCATATTCACCACTCTCTCGAATTGTTTAGTTAAAGCATCCATCTTGGTTGTAAGAAGAGTGTGGGAATCTACCTCATAAACACCT
Organism: Limonium bicolor; assembly: GCA_023374045.1. NCBI lineage: Eukaryota > Viridiplantae > Streptophyta > Magnoliopsida > Caryophyllales > Plumbaginaceae > Limonium > Limonium bicolor. The sequence goes on from CM041783.1 coordinate 67,745,628, forward strand.
GCAGCTTTCTTTGAAGAAACTACAGAAGAAGCTCTAGCACCACCCCACTGATTAGCTGAATTTGTCAATGTTTCCAAAAGCTCTTTTATACGGGCAATGGGCAACTCCATAAGGCTCCCACCAGCACAAGTATCCACTAGTATTCGGCTCTGGGGGTCCAAGTCTTTATAAAACGATTGTAAGACTACTTCTTCCCCCAAGCCATGGTGAGGAACTCTCCTAATAATTTCTTTAAATCTCTCCCAAGCTTCAGCAAGAGTTTCACCGTTGTACTACTTGAAATTAGTAATTTCCCCCTTCATGGTCAACATACGAGAAGGAGGGAAATACTTCACCATAAAAGCATTAGCCAACTCGGTCCAACTGGTGATACTGTTGGGCTCCAAAGAATTTAGCCACTCTGTAGCTCGATCTCTCAGTGAAAATGGGAAAAGGGTGAGTCAAGCTACCTCTTGAGATGCTGGAGTATAACAAGCTCCAACCAGTCGCAGGAAGGATGTAAGATGTACATATAGGTCCTCTGTGACTGTCCCGCTGAACTGTGGCGCATTCAAAACCATCGTGATGTAATGGGTTTTGAACTGTCATACTACTCCCGCCGGTAGTGCAGGGATCACTATGGGTGATGTGAGTCCCTCCACATTTGGACGGGTGTAGTCGTTCATCCGTCTCTCCAGGTTAACTTCAACTCCACTCATGTCTGCTTCTTATTGAATAAACTGATCAACTGAAGGTTCTGCAGAACAACTGATTTCGTCCTCCTCTAACAACTGTAGAACCTCTTCCTCTTCACCTACTGATTCTAGATTAAGATTCTATCGAATTCTTCTTGCCAATCTGTCAGTTTCTGGATCAAGCACAAATTCTGGCTCTCCTGCAAACGAGTAAAGACCATAAACAAAATTTAAAGTAATTAAAAGAAAAATAAAATACTAAACTGATCAAAATTAAATAAACTATAATTAAAGTAAAAATGACAATTAAACTCAGTCAGAAAAAATAATACCAACTAAACTACTATAACCGAAAATAAAATAAATCCAAACTAAATAAAACTAACCGAATTGAATAAAATAGAAACGAAACAAAAATAATCAAATTTAAGAAAAACTAAAATAAATAAGGTCTAGCAAAAGGAAACAAAAAAGAGTAAAATAAATGTAAACAAAACAAAATGAAAACAAAAATAAAATTAAACTAAACAAAAATCTATCAATAAAAATAAAATAAACAGAAACAAAATAAAGATACACAAATAAAAGAGAAGCTAAATCAACTAAAGGACAAAAAAGAAAACAAAATCAGCACAATGCTAAACAAAAATTAAAATTATTAAAATAGTAGACACAAAAATAAAATGAAATAAACCCAAACGAAATACTAATCCTAAAAAAACATTCAAATAAAAAAGGGAAAATTCACGATATACCCCTGTTTTCTTTCGTAATTCACAATATACCCCTGTGTTTTTTCGTAATTCAACTTTAAACATGCTTAAATGTTGTCCAAAATTGATGAAACTTTAGATGGACGATGCTAAAGTGTTATATTTTGTCCAATATCAAATATGAAGTTTTTTAAGCTCACATGTGACCTGTGGGGCCCAATGAATATGCCACATGTTCATTGGGTCCCACAGGTCACACGTGAGCTTAAAAAACTTCAAATTTGAAATTGGACCAAAATATTACACTTTAGCATCGTCCATGTAAAGTTTCATCAATTTTGGACAACATTTAAGCATGTTTAAAGTTGAATTACAAAAACCATAGGGGTATATTGTGAATTACGAAAGAAAATAGGGGTATATCGTGAATTTTCCCAATAAAAAAAATTAAATATCAACTAACGGAAAACAAATAAACAAACTAGTTGAAAATAAAACTAAATTAAAGAAACTAAACAAACAAAATAAAATAAATAAAAGAAAATTGAATAAAGACTAAACTAAATAACCGTGCCTCCCCGGCAACGGCGCCAAAAATTTGTACGGTATGAAACGTATATCAGCAAGTGTACTGGTCTATCTTAGCAAGTTTTCCTAGGTAGTATTCTCTAGGTTATCGAACCAAAGGAGGTTGTGCCTAGTTTGAGTCTTTAATCTAACTAACTAATAAACTATAGAAAAATAACAATAATAATTGGGGGTTTAATTGCAGAAATTAAATAAACAAATTAATTAAAAAGAAAACAATTAAAAGTGATTGTCTAACAAATCTAAAGGGTGAATCCTGGTTTACTATGTCTTCCTAGTTGATCAATTCCCTTCCTGAGTGTTTTCTAAATTCTAGATTGCAACCTCAGATCTGAATTAATCTAAAACCGGTCTCCCGCAAGATAGATTTTTACTAGCAATTCCCAAATCCTAACTCTCGTTACGAATTTACAAATTAACTAATAGCATTAACGGTTCATCTGGTTTCTAGTCAGCTAATCCCCAGGAATTACCATCTGTAGTTTCACTGGTAATATTCCTAAGGTCTAATGAACGTCATAGTTCTCACTTATAAGCAATTCATACCAAATAAACTCAAGTAATAATTAATCACAAGAGAAATCAATAAATAACTAGGAACAAAACTACAATCTGTATAGAATTTATATTAAACAACTCAGAAAGTAAAATAATAAACTAGTAATCCATAACAAACCAGAATTCTAACAGACTACACCGACATCGGAGACAAAGAAATAATAACAATGTTAAAGAGATTAGAAAACGTCATCTAATTGTGGGACGATGACGAATCCAGTCTCTGTCTTCTGCTCCGATCTGTCATAACTGTATGTTGTTGTTTCCTCTCTGTCGGACTTGCCTGCTCGCGGCGACTGTTCTAAGGTTTCTCCGGAATCTAATTCTATGTCGAACTAGAAGAATTCTTCTTCTGTCGTATCTAATATCGTATACCCGCCGTCGTCTTCAATTTCCAAAAACCCCCTCAAAAGAAGTTGATCTCCACGTCATAAAAATGGGTTCGGTCTATTATTTATTTATATTGCTTATAGTTTAAATAAATATTATATAATATATATTACTAAATATTTTTTATACTTAAATACAATATACAAATTAAAATATATATATAGTATACTTTTTTAAAAATATATACGCAATATAAACTATATAAAATTAATATATGTCATTTATAATTTAAACTATTATATATGCTATATAATTTATATAAATATAGTATATGTTGCATACAAATTAGATATATTAATATATATATATTATTATAGTGTAAATATGTATTAACACTTTTCTGTTGGAACCAAACAACAACAAAGACAATAATTGAGAATTTATTTGTTTTGTGTAGAATCAAACAGACTTTCTTGATTTGAGGGAATCCCTTTCCTTTCCCTGTTATCTTTCCAATTCCCTTCTTGATTCCATTTCGTTCCCCACCTCGAAGTGAACGCACCATTAGTGGTTCGGGTTTTAATCGTGAAGCTTTTGACATATGTTTCTAGACATTCTCTTCAGTGGTTTTTAACCTGTTTTAGCATAAAGCCACATGTGAGGAATAATCTAAAACATTAACATATTAAGCATATAGTAAGGAATTTATCATATAAACCAATAAATATTAATCACATTAAGCATAGAAACATAGATAAATTCCGCACTTATCACCAGGGCTGTGGGAACCTCCCCATCACAGACCTCCACCACTCCTTGGCCTGGCCTTGAATGGAAGGTGCGAAGTCCACCTTCTGCTCCTCCCGAAGCCCATGATCCGGAGTAGGTCCTCCACCTCAGTAAACCAATGATGGCCTCCTGGGGATCTCCTGCCCTATCAACGTCGGAGGCTTCAGCTTCATGAATTCCTTGAAGCGCCTTCACATTCCTTCCTCCAGCATCAGCAGCCCAGCTCCGGTTCCCACACACCAGTGCTCCACCCACCAGCTCCTCTCTTCCAAGGGCTCCTCCTCCAGCCGCAACCGTCTGCAGTAGTTTGAGTCATGAACTGCTGTACCTGCGTCAGCTAAGTCGCCCTGAGGAGTGACTGGAGCTCTTGTGGCGGATTCTGAAATCCATATAGCAAGCATTCAGACATGAGTCTCCAAAGCAAAGATACTGACAATTGACGGACTGACTAAGCTAAATTCCCTCAGATTAGAACCTAGAGCTCTGATACAACATGTAACCCCCCAACACTGGACTAGGAGTTAGGGAACGTTACACACCGTGTGTATTACTACTTATAACACAAGGCTCTAAGCTAAAGTTCGCAAACACAATATAAGGCCCAAACAAAATACTTGTATAAATAAGTCTAGTTAAAGTATATCAAAAAAATCCACATGTTAATACAAAAATCCTCAAGCGCAATTCAAGCGGAAGCTAACATCAGAGGCCCGAAGGCTACAAGGCAAACGTAAATGTCTCAAAAGAACTAAACAAAACACAAGCTAAGCTCCAGAAGCTGAACAGGTGATCCTCGCTGATCAATCTGCAATGTTAGTAAGAGTAGGGAGTGAGCATCCAACTATGCCCAGTAGATGACTAACTTCATCAACCAGCATGCTCAAAACATTTATAGAATATTATCACATCATAAGTAGGCAGAAGGATAGCCACAATCTATATCAGAAACAGAAGTCCAATCATAATAGGACTAAACAGAGTCAAAGCAGACGAAATCAGAGACAGAGTGGGACCCTAGTCAATCACAACATACAGACAAAACAGATGTAATCCGTGAACAGAACGAGGAAACATCACTCGTGAACAGAACAGGTGGGAACCTATGAACAGAACGGGGAATCACCGGTGAAAGCAGAAGGACGTCCTACATAGCACACTACGAGATAACTAAACTAGCCATCCATGGTTCAGATACAGAGATAACTAGGTCCCAAAACAAAGCTTAAATACATAAGCATATGCCACCCATGACACCATAAAGCATATAGAAAGCTTGGTAATCAGTAGGGGAATAAAACCCCGCAAATAGAAGTCAAAATGCAGCACAAACGTGCAAGGCAAGGCGAAAACAGTGCCATGTCCGAACGTCAAAGTTCAAACACAAGTCGAGACTCAAAACCCAAATCCAGACAAATGTCCGAACGTCAAAGTTCGGACACAAGTCGAACTAAAATCAGAGGTAGAGACAAAGGAGTGTCCGAACATCAAAGCTCGGACGGATGTTCGGATGTTTTCTGAAATCAGATACGCGGTGGCGTCCAAACATGTGTCCGGAAATCAATGTTCAGACACAAGTCAAGCCAAAAACAGGGAAGTCCTTGTGGGTGTACGAACATGTGTCCAAACGTCCATGTTTGGACGCATGTCGAACCAAAATCAGAAGAAATCAGTAAAGGGTGTCTGAACTTCTGTCTGGACTTACAAGTTCGAACACCATACGAAACTTGTAAGCCGGATTTGTCCTTGCACCCCGTCCGAACATCGAAGTTCAGTCGGAAGTCCGGACACAGTAAAAAACACAGAAAATCCAAGGCAACACAGGGTCTGTCCGAACATCAAAGTTCGGACAGACGTTCGTACAATCAAAAAGTGCAATTTTTAGAAACGAATTTCACAGTTGCAGAATGCTCAAAACTTCTCAAAAGTCACCAATACAAAACCAAAGCAGAATTTAACACAGCCATAGGGGTTTAGCCATCAAAAATGCAGTTAAACAGACAATTTTCCACATCTACGCAGAGGTAATCCTCATTCAAATTCCTGAAATTTAATCACCCTATGGGTGAACACACTAGCCGAATCCGAAAGCCACCTACCACAATCATAGGAAAGAATTCCCTGAAATAGCAGAGCCCAGCCAAAGTAGACTCGGAATGCTGACCGAAACGCACTTCCAAACCACTGCACAAAACACAATTGTGGAGATAGTCCCGATTCAGAAAACAGAGAAGCCTCACAATCCAGAAACTGCCATGACAAACGAAATCTCGGTCCTTACCTGATTCTACCAACGGATTCGCAAAATGCCAACAGTGGAAGAGAAACCGATAGAGTCTGCAGTGTAACCACTGATTCACCACTGAATTACAGAGAACAATGAGAATAGAGAAAGTCTCAAAACTAAAACTGACAAAGGCTGACTTCTATACCTTAAATTGAGTAAGATTCGCAAAGGGAGGGAATCCCCAGCAAAGATTCGGAATCTGACGAGCGCAGCAGCAGCCAAGTCTTGACAGATCGAGAGAGAAGAAGAAGAATGTTGAGCAAGAGAGGGAGAGGGGAGCGTCGAGAGAACTGTCGATGCAAAACTCTGAGCGTGGAATAGATCGTGCGTGAAACTGATCAGGATAATAATTAAATAAAATTCTTTTTCCTTAAGTAATAGATAATTACCTTAATTTATTAGTGAGGAGAAAGTCTCTTTTGCCTCTTAGCTTAAATTCCAAAGACGTCCAGTCCTAAACCAAATAAAGCTCATAAGCCATAGTGACGAAATAAATCTGCAACGAAACTATGGGTATAACAACCTCGATCTCCATAGCAAAAACTTTGTGACCTAGTAAACAATCTCATCCTTGACTATAAAGTGACACTTCTCCTAGTTAAGAACTAGATTTGTCTTCTTACATTGGCCAAGGATTTGATTAATCTCACCAAACAAACATCAAAGCCAGAGCGATAAACAGAAAAATCATCCTAAATCCAATCTGCTGCTTGATGAAGTCAGCAAAGATCGTCTGCATACGATGTTAAAGGTGGCAGGAGCATTGCACAGCCCAAAGGGCATTCTTCTATACACAAGGGTACCATACAGACAAGTGAAAGTGGTCTTATCTTGGTCCTCTAGTGCAATAGAAATATGAAAGTACCCTAAAACCGCTAAAAAACAATAATACTCTTGTCCAGCCACCCTCTCAAGCATTTGATCAATAAAAAGGGAGAGAGAAATGATCTTTCCTGGTTGTGGAATTCAAACACCTATAATCAATGCACACGCCATCCAGTGATCTTTCTTTGAGCAATAGACTCACCTTTATCGTTCAGAACAACTTCAAAACCCTCTTTTTTAGGAACAACCTGTACGGGACTTACCATGTACTATCAGAAATGGGGTAGATGATCCCAACGTTCAGAAGCTTTAACACATCTTTCTTAATAACTTCCTGCATGTAAGGGTTGAGACGACGTTGTGGCTGTCTGATAGGCTTGTAATCCTTCTCCATATAGATATGATGTGTGCAGAAGGCTGGGTCAATGCCCTTAATGTCTCTAACGTCCACCCGATTTCTCTCTTGTGCCTCTTCAAAACCTCAAGTAATTTGCCTTCCTGCATAGAATCAAAGAGAAGAAACAATGACAGGCAAGCAATTATATCACAAGAAAAGAATACTTAAGGTTAGAAGGGAGCTCCTTAACTCAAGTGCAGGTGGCTGCTCGACAGAAGGAATAGGTCTCTGAATCTCTCTATCAAGCCTCTCCAATGGAGGGCGATAAGCTTGAAAACCAACCCTTCATCTCTCCATAGGAGCAAGTGCTGCATTAACCTCATGATTGGCAATCCTTTCTTCTACAGAAGCTACGAGTACTTGCTTCAATGGGCCAGAAACAGTAAGTAAGGAAGAAGGAAAAGAATACATGTCATCATCATCATCTAACAAATTACAATCTTCTCCATTATCATTCATCAGACTTACCAACATCATAGAATGAGCAGAAGTAGAAGTTGAGCTCATCATCTTCTTCACGTCAAACTCAATCTTTTCATCCTCATACCACAAAGTAATCTTACCATCATGAACATCAATAACAACTTTAGCAGTACTCAGAAAAGGTCAACCTAATATAAGAGTAACTTCTACATCATCATCTATATCCAAAACAACAAAATCTGTAGGAAAAATAAAACGGTACACCCCAACTACTAAATCCCGAACAATACCCATTGGTTTGATCTCAGATTTGTCGGCTAGATGGAGCTTGAAGGGGACTGGTTGCAACTTTCCACCTCGTACCTTCAAGAAGGTGGCGAAGGGCATGATGTTGATGCTAGCACCCAAGTCACACAAGACACTACCACAATCTACATCTCCAATAAAACAAGGGACAATGGGATTGCCTAGATCCTTCTACTTAGGAGGAAGTGCTCGAAGAAAAGCAGCAGCGCACTCCTCTGCCAGATGGATTGTTTCTTTGTCCTCTTTATTCTTTTTCTTTGTTAGAAAATCCTTCACGAATTTGGCATAATTAGGCATCTCATGCAAAGCATCAATCAAAGGGATGTCAAGTGTTAGCTTCTTAAAAATGCTCAAAAACTTAGCAAATTGTTCATCTAAATGTTTCTTCTTCATCCTATTAGGAAATGGGAGTTCAAAAAGCTTAGGAGAGGAAGAAGAAACATCAATAGTAACACGAGAAGGAGAGGGAGTAGAAAGAATAGGAGCCTAGATCTCCTCAGAATTCATCACAAGAGGAACTGAAGACCCTAATGGTGCATCAATAGAAGAAGGGTTGATCTCTTTACCAGTTTGGTCTTTAGTTACTTGTTATTTGCTTTTATCTTCCAACTATCTTCTAGTTCTCAAAGTTACTGCAGCAGAGGAGAGCCTATCTTCAAGATCAACCACAGGAGATACCACTTCTTCACAAACAACCAATGCTTTAGCTGATTCCTTTGGGTTTTGATGAGGTTGGGAAGGAAATGTGCCAGGTTGTTCTGTTGTTGCAGATTAAGGAGTATCTGGTTCATCTGATTCATCTGCTTCTGCATACTCTGAACCGTGTTCCCCAAGCTCTTCTGACCAGTCATCAAGGATTGATTGATATTGTTTTACATCTCAGTGTGAGTCTTTTGAGTACTCACCATGAATGCAATCAATTCTTGAAGTTGGTCCATCTTTGCATCAGAGGAGGACTTGGCAGGCTATGGAGGTATAGCTGGCTGATAGGAACTCTGGCTCTGCTGGAACTGGCCTTGTAGGCGAATCGGATTATACGAAGGACGAGAGAATCCAGGTGGCCCCTGTTGATTGCCCGACAACAAGTTAAAGTTTAAAGCATTATTAGGATTACCATACCTGAGATTTGGATGCTGATTTCTATTCCAATGTTGGAAATTTCACTGCCCCATGAAGTTTGCTTCTTCAGCTTGTCTCATCTCCTCTAATTGTGGGCACACCTCAAAAGCATGAGCGTCCCCACATTGACAACAAAGTGGATCAGATGAGCTGGTAGCAATCTTCTTCACCTGATGTACTGGTTGTTGATTAATCATAAAATCATCAAATCTTTTAACCAGAGAACTTATTGGAGTAGTTTGTTGAGCCTGAGTCTCCTCCATGTGTGTCGTCCAAGGATCAAGATTCTGCACACCCTTCACTCCAACAGACATAGTCCTGTTACTTTCAGATCTTCACTGGTGAACCTCCTTAATGTAAGTCTCCATGGCCGCCATGAAGTTGGTGCTGAATCTATTGAGGATGTCACCACCCAAAGCAGATCGTACCTCAGCCTTATGTATATGGTGGAGCCCGTGGAAGAACATCATGGCTATGTAGGTCAAATCTTGGCCATGGTGTGGGCACTAGTAGAGCATCTCCTTGAATCTATCCCATGACTCATTGATCGTCTTAGTTCTTGTCTGTTTAAATGCAAGCAAAGTAGCTACATAGTCAATAGTTATAGAAATAGGAAAATATTAGTCATAGAACCAGGTAGCCATCTGCTCCCATATTGTGATAATACTAGATGGAAGACGATAAAACCAATTCACAGCATCTTCAGATATAGTATTGGGGAAAAAGTCAACCTTACATACTCCAATAGACCCGTAGAACACCCAATCTGATCAATATGAATGAGAAAGAGATTAACATGATCTAAGGCGTCATTTGGATTGGTTCCGTCAAAGGTGCCTCCAGGTAGCTCCCGAGCAACCTTTGATTGGTGAGAAGGCTTCAGCCCCTTCCACTCCTCTGTAAGTGTAGGTGTGAGCACAAGAAGAACAACTAGACTTCTTCTAGGCATAGCTTCAGGTCGATTGAATTGCCTCATCGCCTGTGCACCATTTGCTGGAGCGGCCATTTCTAATCTTCTTTGAAATCTTTGCTGGCGTCTAGCTTAATGAAAGATACGCTCGATCTCTGGGTCCAGAACTTTATCCCAACTAAGTGAAGATTTAGATTTAGACCGTGTGTGCACCATCAACAAAAAACTATGAAAGATACCCTCGGCAACGGCGCCAATTTTCAAACGGTAAGTTTGATCTACTAAAAACTATGAAATTAATCCTAGAATTTAATAAATCAAAAGCCTACGGGTCGTACAATAAATCCCGGTCACTGTAGTAAAACGTATTGGACAAGTAACCGGGTATCTAACCAGGGGACTATATGGACTAATCTAATCCTAGCAAAATTTGTAAATCAGGGGGAAATTATTGATCAATAAAGTTAAGAACAATAAAAAATAACTGATGATAATATAACGAAAGTGGAACTCCGGGTTCAGGTGGTCAATCCTAGTTAAGTCTTACAGATATATCACCAGTTGATTAAGGGAAAAGGGTTCAAAAAATTCTAACAAGTTTCAAAATGAAAATATTCAAAGTGTCAGGTTGAACGGACTAGAGAAATTAGTGCAGAAATTCTTTTCCTGATGCAGAAAGGGTTACACAGCCGCGTCTCTGTCTTCGAAATGTGTTGTTGAAATACCGCTAACCTTAAAAACTTAATTAAATGATCTATTAGTGATCTAAGAAGGTTAATAATCATCTTAATACCATTGGGGAACAATCTAAAGATCTCAACAAGGCAAAACATGCCTTAAGATCGGTAAAGCCAAAAATGTGCTTTAAGACACCATAGAGATTGTATGACTTCAATTAGGATCCAAAGTGGATTCCTAAGTATTATAATTAAGTAATGAACACTATAAAACTATTCTCAAAGGAAACCAAGCTCAAAAACATGTTCTAACACAAATTGTGCTTTAAAACTTCTTAAAGCACGTTTTTGAGAAAATTGACTTTCTGAGTGGGTTTTGAGTGGTGTTAGGCATTGGATTAGACCTTGTTATACTAATTTACTATAATTTACCACATAAGGTTTTCAAAAAAAAATCAGAAATATGGCATTCATTTGTGAATAGTAACCAAAATAGTGCATTTTTAAGCAATATTGACCAAGTCAAGTCAATGGTCAAGACTTGACCCATTCCTATCCTAAATGAGGCGGCAGCATTAAGGGTGGAGGACAGCACATCAACCTTTAACTAAAATATCTAGCCAATTTGGTGAATCACCACTTTACTATTCCATTTAATACTTTTCATTCCTTAAAACACAAATTCTTTCTTTCTCTTTCCTCTTGTCCCATTCCAGCTGAGTACCCAGCAGTTCCTAAAGCTCTCAAGCTGTGTTCTTGAGTATTCAAGACAAATCCAACTTATTCCCACCTTAGGTAATGGTTTAAGGCATATTTTAGCTCTTTTTCTTCATCTCTTCATCACCTACACATGGAACTAATAATCTATAACTTTCCATGGCTTAATCTCAGTATTTTAACCCTTGAACAAAAGCTATTCTCGGCTGAAGCAACCCTTGGGACCAAGGTGGTCAAAATTTCCATTATAAGGTAAAAACATACCTTAAGGAGTTTCCTTCTTCATCCGGTTTTCATGGTCTATTTTCTATGAGTTTATATACTCATAATATTCATATTATCATGTTGGTTCAGTGTGTTAACCACTTGGAGCAAGAGTGGCCAAAAGCCAAGAGAAAATTCATTCTTTAAGGCATTTTTCAAGGTAAAATCTATTACCATAGCACCTTGCTATTGTCTAGCTATTCCCCATGTTTTTATGGTGAATTTAACACCATATGGCGTTCTTTATTCAGGCCGAAACCATCTTGAGACTACCTTTCCTTTCCAAGGTGATTTTTGCCTTAAATCTTACATTAAATTGTTCCTTATGGTTAGCTCATGCTTGGAGTGTAACCATATCTTATTTTGGTGTATTAAACATGTTAAAGTGCTGGGTTGAATTTTCCTCTAACCTGCCGTGAGGGTATTAGGTCATTAGGCACCTAAATCAAGGTATAAATACCTTAAACTTATGTTATTATGATTTTTCAGCTCATATAATATATGTGTCGTGAGAGGAGTTATTTAAATGGTTGATTTTAACCTAAGTATGGGCAAAAATGACTTAGATAAATTAAGCTAATCATTTAAGTGATTTAATTAACATAATGGTCAAATTATGACATTATGTGGAAGAATTATTAATGTTGGAATAAGGCCGAGAGTTTATAGTAAATTTTAAGCTATTTATGTGTAATTTTACGTTATAAAGAAAAGTTGTAATAAGGCCATGTCATCAGGCCATTTTAATTTAAGTTTAAAAGCTTATTTAATTTAATTTATGCTTATAGCATTAAGTTTGGGGTCAAACGGTAATTACTAGTATTATATGAAGCCGTGGGCATAAATAAAAGGAATTTAGGGTTTTTAAATGAATTTAAATAAAAATTGTAACATTTTATATAGTTTTGTGTCAAAATTGTAAAAATAAGAAAGTATAGGGTATAGGTAGTAATTACCGAGAGTTTGGGTCCAAATTGGAATTAGAAGTCAAAGTTGACTATATAGGAGACTTTGACCAAGTTTGGAGAGTTTATGGAATTAAAATGCTACCTTATATTAAGTTAGTTATTAAATTGTAAAAGATTTATAAGAGTTGGGGTGATATGGCAATTTCCGAAACTTAAGGGTACCAAATGAGGTTTAGAACAGACCTTCGGTTATTAGGAATTTTTAGGAGTTTATTTGGTTAAATTTGGAGTTAATATGAATTATATAGTATAATATATGATATTTTATAACATTGCTACAAATGGGTAACATATGGGGTATAAACCATAAATATTGAAAGTATAAGGTTAGGAATGATATTTATAACCTTTTGGTATAGTTTGGTAATTTTTGGAGTTATATATAAGGTTTTAGTAAGATATATGTATACTATATAGTTTTAATGACATTAGAAAACTATATGTTATAAATTGGGGAGATTTGGTAATTATACAAAGTTGGGTAGTAGGAATTAAATTAGAACAGACCCTAGGGTCTGTTCGGTAATTATAAGCAATTATAACCATTGGTTATAATTATATTAAGGTTTAAGGATTATAATATAAGGTATATATATTAAGTGTAACAATGGAATATAATTTAGGGTTGATTTGTAAATTATGGAAGTATAGCGGAATTAAATAAAAACCGAGAAGAGTATAGTATGTTTGGTATTTTGCAACAACTTATAACTATAGGTTATAATTGTTTTAATGACATAAATGTCATAATATATGTTATATAACTATAATATAACATTATATAAATTATGTGGTGGTTTTGTAACTATTTAAGAAAACAAGTGCTGTTCGGTAATAATGGGCATTTTAGAATAAGAATTTATAATATGGTTTTTAATGTTATAAGGGTTGTAACATTTATAATATAAGAAATATTCATTAAAAGATAATGAATATATATAAAGACTTACCAAATAAAAATGGTCCCATAATACATATATATAAATAAATATATGTTATGGAGTGGAAAAATACAATATGGTTCAATAACCATAAATTATCATAATTAAAATGATATAAGGTAAGGAGAAAAGAATTATAAACATTAGATAAGGAAATTCTAATGTTAGGTTGTACATGAAATAATAAGGGTTTATATAATTCAAAGTATTTTTACATATGAATTATACTACATTAAACTTGGAAAAACTAACCTTAGGAAAATAAATACTAAGGTGAAATGTATAGTATATGATTAAGTATTATACATGCAATATAGAAACAAACTATATAATATACAAGTGTATATTGAATTACATGCGATAACCAAGTTCAAACATTAAGTATATTAATATACGAGACGAAGCCACGCATGTAATATAACGTTTTTCCTAATCCCGAGTTAAACTAAAAACCCGACAAACGTTGTTAGTAAATAACGGGGAATGAACCGGGAGGTATTAGTGACGGTACGGGGTACCGCAGAGTAATGTCGTTATATGGGATGCTAACCTATAGCGTTATGTATTATTAGACTGTTAGAGACGACACGAGGAGCATCAGATTTAGCTGATTCATACTCCACGGTTATATAATCAGGGTGAACGGTATGTTGTTACGTGTCTCTGATTGTCTCTGAGGGCTTCCCCGGTTCAGACTTCTGTGTAATCTATGATAAGATTGTTTGTTTGATTGTGTGAATAAATATGCATGAACTGTATATTTAAGATGCTTATTAATTACTGTTTTTGCGATAACAGTATCGGTACGTATATATGGACCTATATATATAAAACGAACTAGCGGCTATGGTGCTATTTTATATGTAATATAAGGAACGTCAGAAAAACGTTGTAGCACTAGGATAATAAGATATATATGTTATCCGAGACTTTAATACGGAGCATAGGCCTTTTCTAACGCCGCTCTCGTATCTAACACTGGATCCCGAGTTTACATACTCCGGATTGGGATAACGACCTTAGTCTGCTGTGTTAGTCAAAATTGGTAATGCGATGCGATGGTATAATTATTTAACGAAACAAAGCCAAGAGGATGTGGCTCTTGGTGCGCACTGTAATCACAAAAATGATACTAGGATGTCCACGTACGGGTCCGCAAGTATCAAGAAATTTCCCGCGAGCTAGGACGGTTCGTTGGTCGGAGACTCTACCGCTGGAGTGGCTACTGCCGTGGGTGACCCGCCATAGTATATGGGTAATTTAGAGACACGTCGTTTTAACGAGACGTTGTCACTAGGTATAACCGAACATTTATAACAGCTTGTAACTTGTACATTGGCGAACAATATTGGACTTTATGCCAAGGACGGGAGTTAATACTTGTTTATTATTCCCGTTGTTTCGCCTTGCTGTTCACTGGTTATACTGTGTGGATTATTTTATGTGTGTTAATGGTTGTGTTTATTGTATGGTTATTACTGTTAAATGTTTTACAGTTTAAATATTAAAACGATATTGCATGTAACGAATCTCATGCTCTCGACCAATTAATTGAGGGGTTTTAGGAGGCATGACGGGGCGTGTGATAACATACTCAGCAGGGGCTGATTCCATACCACAACCATGTTTATTTTTAGGAGACTAGATGGAGGGTCGACGCGGGGCGCGACGGTTTTAGTGACTTTTGGTTAGACTTGGTACGGACTGAGACTGTGGTTATTTTGGACTCGGGTTTTGTAAACCGAGGTGTATATTTGGTTAGACGCTCACGTGTACGGTTTATGTATAAGACGGATTGATGTTGTATATATTTGAGTTTTTGTTAAGCACTACTATCTATCTCTTGTGGTCACTGCGGGAATACGTTTCGTATGTTGATTATCATGTAACGCGTTATCACCCGTATGGGCGAGTGGTAACGGTGACACCATTAGAACGACAGTCTGTTATTTACCGCTGCGATTTACTTACTAAGTACGACGATTATTCGATAATTAGGAGCCGGATTAGTAGGGTGTTACAAAAGTGGTATCAGAGCGGAGTACCGCTCTGATTACAAGAGATAGTAGTCTAAGTACCGTGAGCTTAGGTTATTCAAATAAGTACCATTGAGGAAGTTGGAAACGAGATGGGTTAGGAGATTGTCGGGGACAATGTGTTTAACACCTTTTAGGGCTATGTGAACTTATGGTTGAGGAAATCACGGTATTCGTACCGAGTGTTGACTTAAATTCTGAATTCTTCAGATGTCTACTAGAGGTCGTCCGACAGGCAGAGGCAGAGGTAGAGGCGGCGGGTCTGGAGGAGGTCCTCCTGAGACCCAGCCCGTGGGCGTTGCTGAGACGGTAGTTGTCGTCTTTGCTCAGTTGGCCCAGATGGGAGGCATCCAGATCGGAGCGCCACCCGTAGTCCCACCCATACCCGCACCGAGAGATCCAAACTGGCTGAAGAGCGTCGCCGACACGCGAGTTCCTACTTATGACGGAGTAGCTGACCCCACCGTCATGGAGAGATATATTATCGAGCACGAGAAGGCTTTTGACGCCATTCATGTGCCTGATGAGCACCAGGTCGGTATAGCAGCCTTTCATTTGAGGGACGCCGCAGTACTTGGTGGAGGTCCGTGAAGGTTCATTACACTGCTATAGAGGGTTTCAGATGGGCAGGTTTTGTGGAGTTGCTGAGAGAGAAGTATTACCCTACTCACTTGAAGTAGAGGAAGAGGGAGGAGTTCGAGGCTCTGAGGCAGGGTAGTCTGACAGTGGATCAGTACTAATCCTCATTCATCGGGTTGTTGGACTTTGTCCCAGGAGTCGTCTATTCTGACACCGTGAAGGTGGAGAAGTTCAGAGGCGGGCTGCGATATGCTATCAAGGCCGCCATGGGTGCTGCTTTATACCCTATGGTCCAGGTAAATTAGTTAACAGTTTATACCTTGTAACTCAGTTTGATTTATTACAAGTTTCGGGGAACTCATTAATGCATTATAGGAGTGCTATGATGCTGCTTCTCAGACCGAGCTGTTGATGAACAGCCGGGATGACAATCAGGGGCAGAAGGTAAGGCCCCCGAGAAGGAGGCTGAGGTTGTGGCTGGAGGCGGAGGCAGCAAGGGCGGGAAGTAAGAACCGCTTTTAAGTTATTTAAATTACTTTACTTGCTTTCCTGCTTTTATACCTGCAATTGCTAACTCTTTGACGATAACAGGAAGAAAAAGTTCTCCTGGAAGGAGAAGAAGAAGGAGCAGGCCAGCCAGAAGGGCAAGGAGAAGGTCCCGATGCTGACCGGGCCTACCTATGATGTCCAGCCTCTCAGATCTGCACCCCTAAGGGTAAGCGATCTAACCTCGTGAATGAGTTGTGAATTACACTGTCCATTATCGTCCTTGTATTAATCCGATTGTTATACGATAATATGTTCTGCACCCCAACGCCACTTTTATTGCAAGCGCTGTGGTAAAGACCACCCGGGTGTTGACTGCTCCGGGCAAGCGGTGGACTGCCACCACTGTGGGAAGAAAGGTCATAGGTTGTTCGAGTGCTTCGCGAATCCGGAGAGCCGAGCGTACCACCCGTCGAAGGGGACTCAGAGCGCACCTGCTGGTGGAGGTGGAGCTCGAGGTGGCCAGAAGGGGCAGGCGCCCCAGCCCAGAAGGGGCAGCAGCAGCAGCAGACCCAGAGGACGAACCCGCCGGGCAACCGCATGCTGAATGCAGCGGGAGCTTCGGGCGCTGGTACTAGTACCCAGCGCGGTGAAGGTTAGCTTTTGAAACCTTTAACCATTGTATGAGAGCATGACTAAGTGTTAAACGCTTTACCTTAGCATGAATGTGTGTTTTAATTACCACTTTAGATAAACGACTTACCTAGGAAACCTTTTATCTCTTAGGAGACTTCGATATCTGCTATCCTACACTCACAAGACCGAGATCACCTAGACCCGTGGAAGAAAGACGGGAGTACCCTGGCGAGTTGTGTCATGTGGTCAGACCGGGCATGATACTTCTCAGAGAGTTCCTAACCTTAGATGAGCAAATCGCCATAGTGGACGAGTGTAGAGCTTTGGGTAAGGGCTTGGGAGGATTTTATACCCCTGTATTTAGTAGTGGTTCTAAGATGAAACTGCACATGATGTGCTTAGGGAAAGATTGGGATCCGCAAGCTAGGGTTTACCCAGAGGTGAGGATGGTAGATGGCGTATCAATACCTATGATACTTGAGAGTTTCCTAACCTTGGTGAGAAACACAATGGATATTGCTCAAGACTGTGAGGCTTACCCTTTACCCGACATGACACCCGACGTCTACATCGTCAACTACTACGAGCAGGGAGGAAGGCTTGGGATGCACCAAGACTGTGATGAGACGACCGAGTCCATCACCAAGGGAATACCGGTTGTGTCATTCTCCATTGGCGATGATGCTGAGTTCATCTATGGAGACCAGAAGATGATGGATCTAGCAAGCAAGATCATCCTCAAGTCTGGGGATGTGTTGGTATTTGGTGGAGAATCAAGGCTAGTATATCATGGGATTAAGAGCATCAAGCTTAATACCGCCCCACCAGCTCTAGTGAATGAGACCCACATCCGACCCAACCGTTTAAATTTAACTTTCAGACAGTACTGATGTAATTTAGTAGCTAAGTGTGTATCCTTGTGTAATACCAATTGGATAAATGAAATAAGAGTTTATGTACCTTCAAGAATATATGTTTAGTTTGTCAATACCGTTAATTCATAACTCCAGGCCACGAAAAAGAAAAGGAGGGTACCTTATGCATCTTAGATATGGCGCAAGCCAAGGAGTCCAGTAATGTCATCACAGGTACCTTTCCTGTCGATGGTGCTAGTGCTTCCATATTGTTCGACTCAGGGGCTTCGCATTCATTTATCTCCTTGGCATTCGCCAAGAAGCTGGGGGCAGCCCCCGAACAGCTCTCTGACTTTCAGTCACTCTTCCTTCGAAGGAGAGAGTTGGTTGCACCAGACAGTACATGGGGTTAGAGATCAGCATCATGACTGAGACCTTCCCCATCGACCTGATCGAGTTCAAGAACTTGGGCTTCGACGTTATAGTCGGCATGGACTGGCTACAGAAGCATAAGGGCCGCCTACATTGTGCAGAGCATCGACTACTGCTGAAGGGGCCGAGCGGCAAGACGGTGTCATACCGCAGTGTGAAGAGAGAGCCGACTGTCAAGATTGTGTCAGCGCTATCCTTGATGAAGGACGTTAGGAAGGGCCGGCAGGCCTTCCTCTGTTGTGTTCAGGACACGAGATAGAGCGACGTGATGGACTCAGACATTCCAGTCGTGGTAGATTTCCCCGACTTGTTTCCTAATGAGCAGCCAGGCATGCCGCCTGTGCGCGAGGTTGAGTTCGCCGTCGACTTGTTGCCAGGTACGGGCCCTATTGCTAAGGCGCCCTACCGTATGGCGCCGGCTAAGATGAGGGAGCTGAAGCTACAGCTGGAGGACCTCCTCGACAAGGGATTCATACGACCTAGTGTTTCTCCTTGGGGTGCTCCAGTACTGTTCGTCAAGAAGAAGGACGGCAGTATGCGACTCTGCATCGACTACCGCGAGCTTAATGCGGTCACGGTCAAGAACAAGTACCCGTTACCACGGATTGACGACTTGTTTGACCAGCTGAGAGGGGCCAGTGTGTTCTCGAAGATAGATCTCAGATCTGGCTACCATCAGATCAGGATTGCAGAGGTGATGTGGAGAAGAACTTTCAGGACAGTATGGGCACTACGAGTTCACCGTTATGCCATTCGGATTATCGAATGTGCCAACTATCTTCATGGACTTGATGAACCGTCTCTTCAGAGAGCAGCTTGATAGTTCAGTTGTGGTCTTCATCGACGATATCCTGGTCTATTCAAAGACCGAGGAGGAGCATGAGTTACATTTGAGGCAGGTTTTGAGTATCATGAGAGAGAACCAGCTGTATGCCAAACTCTCGAAGTGTGAGTTCTGGTTGGACAGCGTGTCATTCCTTGGACACATTATATCAGCGAGCGGGATATCTGTAGACCCTGCTAAGATTGAGGCAGTGAAGAGTTGGCCGAGGCCGAAGACGGTTACAGACGTCCGCAGCTTTCTGGGTTTGGCCGGTTACTATCGAAGGTTCGTGAAGGACTTCTCCAAGGTGGCCAAACCAATGACGAATCTCATGAAGAAGGAGTCCCAGTTCTTATGGTCTGCCGAGTGCGAGCAGTCCTTTCAGACACTGAAGGATCTCCTGACATCGGCGCCCGTCCTTACTATCCCTGAGGGCACCGATGGGTTCGAGGTATATTGTGATGCCTCTGGAACCGGTCTAGGCTGTGTGCTGATGCAGCACGGGAAGGTTGTTGCCTACGCATCCCGACAGCTGAAGAAGCACGAGGTGAACTACCCCACACACGACCTTGAGTTAGGCGTAGTAGTCTTCGCTTTGAAGATCTGGCAACATTATCTTTACGGTGTGACAGTCACCATCTACTCTGATCACAAGAGTTTACAGCATCTCTTCACTCAGAAGGAGCTGAACATGCGACAGAGAAGATGGGTCGAGTTCTTGAAGGACTACGACATAGACCTGAGGTACAAGGAGGGCAAGGAGAATGTTGTAGCCGACGCCCTGAGCCGCAGAGCACATTCATTGTTTACACTTTTAGCCGCCAGCAGTCTGAGTGACGAGATACGAGCTGCACAGGAGAATGATCAGTATATGCAGGGTATCAGGAAGAAGATGTCAGAGGGATGTTTTGAGAGTCAGAAGTATGACTTCGAACAGTGACGACGGCATGATTCGACTGAATGGCCGGTTATGTATTCCAGAGTCTCTCCTGATCTGAAGGAGAAGGTACTCCAGGAGGCTCATTGCTCGTCCTTATCCGTCCACCCCGGTTCTTCGAAGATGTACAAGGACTTGAAGGTCCATTTCTGGTGGAGCGGGATGAAGAAGGACGTAGCCGACTACGTGGCTAGATGCTTGACCTGTCAGAAGGTTAAGTTTGAGCACATAAGACCCGGCGGATTAGTGCAGTCATGCCTATTCCTTGCTGGAAGTTCGAGGACATCTCGATGGATTTGTTGTCGGTCTCCCACCGACTAAGGGAGGACTGAACACGATTTGGGTCATTGTAGATCGTCTTACGAAGGTGGCGAAGTTTGTTGCTATGAAGGATACCTGGAAGGTCCCGAAGTTGGCGGACTTGTTCCAGAAGGAGGTGATCCGGCACCATGGTGTGCCAAAGACCATTGTGTCTGACAGGGACCCTCGATTTTTGTCCAGATTCTGGGGTCAGGTTCAGGAAGCCTTGGGTACGAAGCTGAAGCTTAGTACGGATTCCATCCACAGACCGACGGTCAGAGTGAGAGGACCATCCAGACACTGGAGGACATGCTGAGAGCATGTGCCTTGGATTTTCAGGGGAGCTGGTTAGAGCGTCTACATCTGATAGAGTTCGCCTACAACAACAGCTACCACTCCTCGATACAGATGCCACCGTTCCAGGCACTTTACGGTAGACCGTGTAGGACTCCTTTATGCTGGGATGAGGCCAGCGAGACTACGCTTCTAGGACCTGAGTACCTAGAGCAGATCAAGGAGGATGTCCTACAGATTCGTAGGAACATGAGGCAGCCCAGGACCGGCAGAAATCATATGCAGACACCAGGAGGAGAGACATTGAGTTCACTACCGACGACATGGTATTCCTCAGAGTGTCACCCATGAAGGGGATCTTCCGGTTCGGGCAGAAGGGCAAGCTGAGCCCGAAGTATGTTGGGCCTTATGCGATTAGGGAGCGAGTGGGCCCGTTAGCCTACAGAATGGATTTGCCAGCAGAGCTCGGGAGGGTGCACGACGTCTTTCACGTTTCACAGTTGAAGAGGTATGTGCCCCATCCATCGCACGTTCTACAGCCAGAGACTTTAGAGTTGGACCCCGCTCTACGATATGAAGAAGTATCACTCCGCATCCTCGATACGAAGACGAGGCAGACTAGGAACAAGACCGTTAGCATGGTCAAGGTTCTCTGGTCGAACCATGAGGTGGAGGAGGCTACATGGGAATTAGAATACTCCATGAGAGTGAAGTATCCAGCACTCTTCGAGTAGTGGCTGTGATACTTATACGGGTTCGTGGTCAAACCCTTTTTAAGGGGGGTAGACGCCACTTGGCTTACGCATATGTTATGCATTAGGTCTTGTTTTTTGTGGTGTGTTTTGGTGGTATGCTGTCATACATGTTTGTTTGGATGATTGTATGTTTGATACATCTTATGTATGTGCCTTAGTGCACCTGTTTGTATATATATATATATATAGTACCGCTGAGTACTTCTGTTGGTAAGTTGGATGTGCACCTTGTTTAGTGCTGTGATATGAATGAGTTTATGCCATGAGTTTCGGCTACTTGATATGTGCTGTATCAATTATGATACATATACTAGGTTGAACCTAGTGGGAGTTACTCCCTAGCGATGGTCTGTTTTGATTACTTAGTGGAACTGGATTCCTTAGGTGAACTGTATATGAATAAGGACTTCGGGACGAAGCCTTTTTAAGGGGGGTAGATTGAAATACCCCTAACCTTAAAAACTTAATTAAATGATCTATTGATCTAAGAAGGTTAATAACATCTTAATACCATTGGGGAACAATCTAAAGATCTCAACAAGGCAAAACATGCCTTAAGATCGGTAAAGCCAAAAATGTGCTTTAAGACACCATAGAGATTGTATGACCTCAATTAGGATCCAAAGTGGATTCCTAAGTATTATAATTAAGTAATGAACACTATAAAACTATTCTCAAAGGAAACCAAGCTCAAAAACATGTTCTAACACAAATTGTGCTTTAAAACTCCTTAAAGCACGTTTTTGAGAAAATTGACTTTCTGAGTGGGTTTTGAGTGGAGTTAGGCATTGGATTAGACCTTTTATACTAATGTACTATAATGTACCACATAAGGTTTCAAAAAAATCAGAAATATGGCATTCATTTGTGAATAGTAACCCAAATAGTGCATTTTTAAGCAATATTGACCAAGTCAAGTCAATGGTCAAGACTTGACCCATTCCTATCCTAAATGAGGCGGCAGAATTAAGGGTGGAGGACAGCACATCAACCTTTAACTAAAATATCTAGCCAATTTGGTGAATCACCATTTACTATTCCATTTATACTTTTCATTCCTTAAAACACAAATTCTTTCTTTCTCTTTCCTCTTGTCCCATTCCAGCCGAGCCAGCAGTTCCTAAAGCTCTCAAGCTGTGTTCTTGAGCATTCAAGGCAAATCAACTTATTCCACCTAAGGTAATGGTTTAAGGCATATTTTAGCTCTTTTTCTTCATCTCTTCATCACCTACACATGGAACTATAATCTATCACTTTCCATGGCTTATCTCAGTTTTAACCCTTGAACAAAAGCTATTCTCGGCTGAAGCAACCCTTGGGACCAAGGTGGTCAAAATTTCCATTATAAGGTAAAAACATACCTTAAGGAGTTTCCTTCTTCATCCGGTTTTTCTTCTGTTTTCTATGAGTTTATATACTCATAATCTTCATATTTTCATGTTGGTTCAGTGTGTTAACCACTTGGAGCAAGAGTGGCCGAAAACCAAGAGAAAATCATTCTTTAAGGCATTTTCCAAGGTAAAATCTATTACCATAGCACCTTGCTGTTGTCTAGCTATTCCCCATGTTTTATGGTGAATTTAACACCATGTGGTGTTCTTATTCAGGCCGAAACCATCTTGAGACTACCTTTCCTTTTAAGGTGATTTTTGCCTTAAATCTTACATTAATTGTTCCTTATGGTTAGCTCATGCTTGGAGTGTAACCATATCTTATTTTGGTGTATTAAACATGTTAAGTGCTGGGTGATTTTCCTCCAAGCTGCCGAGGGTATTAGGTCATTAAGCACCTAAATCAAGGTATAAATACCTTAAACTTATTATTATGATTTTTCAGCTCATATAATATATGTGCCGTGAGAGGAGTTATTAAATGGTGATTTTAACCTAAGTATGGAAAAAATGACTTAGATAAATTAAGCTAGTCATTTAAGTGTTTAATTAACATAATGGTCAAATTATGACATTATGTGGAAAATATTAATGTTAATAAGGCCGAGAGTTTATAGAATTTTGAGCTATTTATGTGTAATTTTATGTTATAAAGCAAAGTTGTAATAAGGCCATGTCATTAGGCCATTTTAATTTAAGTTTAAAAGCTTATTTAATTTAATTTATGCTTATAGCATTAAGTTTGGGGTCAAATGGTAATTGCTAGTATTAATGAAGTCGTGGGCATAAATAAAAGGAATTTAGGGTTTTTAAATGAATTTAAATAAAAATTATAACATTTTATAAAGTTTTGTGTCAAAATAGTAAAAATAGAAAAGTATAGGGTATAGGTAGTAATTACCGAGAGTTTGGGTCCAAATTGGAATTAGAAGTCAAAGTTGACTATATAGGAGACTTTGACCAGGTTTGGAGAGTTTATGGAATTAAAATACTACCTTATATTAAGTTAGTTATTAAATTGTAAAAGATTTATAAGAGTTGGGGTGATATTGCAATTTCTGAAACTTAAGGGTACAAATGGGTTTAGAACAGACCTTGGGTTATTAGGAATTTTTAGGAGTTTATTTGGTTAAATTTGGAGTTAATATGAATTATATAAGTATAATATATGATATTTTATATCATTGTTACAAATGGGTAACATATGGGGTATAAACCGTAAATATAGAAAGTATAAGGTTAGGAATGATATTTATAACCTTTTGGTATAGTTTGGTAATTTTTGGAGTTATATATAAGGTTTTATTAAGATATATGTATAATATATAGTTTTAATGACATTAGAAAACTATATGTTATAAATTGGGGAGATTTGGTAATTATACAAAGTTGGGTGGTAGGAATTAAATTAAACAGACCCTAGGGTCTGTTCGGCAATTATAAGCATTATAATAGGTTATAATTATATTAAGGTTTAAGGATTATAATATAAGGTATATATATAAGTGTAACAATGGAATATAATTTGGGGTTGATTTGTAAATTATGGAAGTATAGTGGAATTAAATAAAAACCGAGAAGAGTATGGTATGTTTAGTATTTTGTAACAACTTATAACTATAGGTTATAATTGTTTTAATGACTTAAATGTCATAATATATATTATATAACTATAATATAACATTATATAAATTATGTGGTGGATTTTGTAAATATTTAAGAAAACAAGTGCTGTTCGGTAATAATGGGCATTTTAGAATAAGAATTTATTATATGGTTTTTAATGTTATAAGGGTTGTAACATTTATAATATAAGAAATATTCATTAAAAGATAATGAATATATTATAAAGACTTACCATATAATAAATGGTCCCATAATACATATATATAAATAAATATATGTTATGGAGTGGAAAAATACAATATGGTTCAATAACCATAAATTATCATAATTAAAGTGATATAAGGTAAGGAGAAAAGAATTATAAACATTAGATAAGGAAATTCTAATGTTAGGTTGTACATGAAATAATAAGGATTTATATAATTCAAAGTATTTTTACATATGAATTATACTACATTAAACTTGGAAAACTAACCTTAGGAAAATAAATACTAAGGTGAAATGTATAGTATATGATTAAGAATTATACATGCAATATAGAAACAAACTATATAATATACAAGTGTATATTGAATTACATGCGATAACCAAGTTCAAACATTAAGTATATTAATATACGAGACGAGTCCACGCATGTAATATAACATTTTTCCTAATCCTGAGTTAAACTTAAAACCCGACAAACGTTGTTAGTAAATTACCGGGAATGAACCGGGAGGTATTAGTGACGGTACGGGGTACCGCAGAGTAATGTCGTTATATGGGATGCTAACCTATAGCGTTATGTATTATTAGACTGTTAGAGACGACACGAGGAGCATCGGATCTAGCTGATTCATACTCCACGGTTATATAATCAGGGTGAACGGTATGTTGTTATGTGTCTCTGATTGTCTCCGAGGGCTTCCTCAGTTCAGACTTCTGTGTAATCTGTGATTAGATTGTTTGTTTGATTGTGTGAATAAATATGCATGAACTGTATATTTAAGCTGCTTATTATTTACTGTTTTTGCGATAACAGTATCGGTTCGTATATATGGACCTATATATATAAAACGAACTAGCGCCTATGGTGCTATTTTATATGTAATATAAGGAACGTCAGAAAAATATTGTAGCACTAGGATAATAAGATATATATGTTATCCGAGACTTTAATACGGAGCATAGGCCTTTTCTGACGCCGCTCTCGTATCTAACACTGGATCCCGAGTTTATATACTCCGGATTGGGCTAACGACCTTAGTATGCTGTGTTAGTAAAAATTGGTAATGCGATGCGATGGTATAATTATTTAACGAAACAAAGCCAAGAGGATGTGGCTCTTGGTGCGCGCTGTGATCACAAAAAAGATACTAGGATGTCCGCGTACGGGTCCGCAAGTATCAAGAAATTTCCCGCGAGCTAGGACGGTTCGTTGGTCGGAGACTCTACCGCTGGAGTGGCTACTGCCATGGGTGACCCGCCATAGTATATGGGTAATTTAGAGACACGTCGTTTAACGAGACGTTGTCACTAGGTATAACAGAACATTTATAACAGCTTGTAACTTGTACATTGGCGAACAATATTGGACTTTATGCCAAGGACGGGAGTTAATACTTGTTTATTATTCTCGTTGTTTCGCCTTGCTGTTCATTGGTTATACTGTGTGGATTATTTTATGTGTGTTAATGGTTGTGTTTATTGTATGGTTCTTACTGTTAAATGTTTTACAGTTTAAATATTAAAACGGTAGTGCATGTAACGAATCTCATGCTCTCGACCAATTAATTGAGTGGTTTGAGGAGGCATGACGGGGCATGTGATAACATACTCAGCAGGGGCTGATTCCATACCACAACCATGTTTATTTTCAGGAGACTAGCTGGAGGGTCGACGCGGGGCGCGACGGTTTTAGTGACTTTTGGTTAGACTTGGTACGGACTGAGACTGTGGTTATTTTGGACTCGGGTTTTGTAAACCGAGGTGTATATTTGGTTAGACACTCATGTGTACGGTTTATGTATAAGACGGATTGATGTTGTATATATTTTAGTTTTATTTAAGCACTACTATCTATCTCTTGTGGTCACTGCGGGAATACGTTTCGTATGTTGATTATCATGTATCGTGTT
This sequence comes from Limonium bicolor, assembly GCA_023374045.1. Lineage (NCBI taxonomy): Eukaryota > Viridiplantae > Streptophyta > Magnoliopsida > Caryophyllales > Plumbaginaceae > Limonium > Limonium bicolor. Next base: position 67,772,377 of record CM041783.1, read on the forward strand.
ATCACCCGTATGGGCGAGTGGTAACGGTGACACCATTAGAACGACAGTCTGTTATTTACCGCTGCGATTTACTTACTAAGTACGACGATTATACGATAATTAGGAGCCGGATTAGTAGGGGTGTTACAGTTGTGACTGAATTCCATCCAAAAATGTCTCATGAACCCCCTTTAAAATAGAATTTTTGAACCTAAAATGCACACATCCGGCTCACCTGTCCGGATAGGAGAGCCGGACAAGCGATAGCGTTGTCAGGCGAGAAATCCCGCCTTGTGAGACGTCCGTGTCGCGCGTCCGGGTCACTCGTGGTCGTAAATATAACCGTCCTTCTGAGCACGACCGGGTCACTGGGTCGGACACATCATCCGGACACATGAAAGATTCGAAGGGGTGAAGTTCAAGCGTGTCCGGCCTTTCGTCCGGGTCAGTTAGCCGGACATATACAACACGCCCGGACCACATGACCGGACGTAGGTCCGGACGTGACCCAACTTTGTGTTTTTGTGCCGAATTTCTCCCAGACCGCATCCTAAGTTATAAAAACACCAAAACAAGCTAATGTGAGGTATATACGCTTCAAAAAAGATAAGAACATCATTAAATTGCAAACTTAGAAAAAAGACAAGAAAGATAAGGGGTTTACGCACTAAAAGATATATCAATAATCGGTGCATCAAAATACAACAACAGACCGATACCCTATCTAGTAGATTCAACCCGACCATTGAAGTAGTAGAGTAGAGGAAGAAGAAGAGTGATAGGGAGCGCAAAATGGGAGTTGAGAAAAATAAAGAAGGAATGATGAAAATGAAGAAGATGAAATAAACTTGAATAAACTCCTTTCTTACTAAAATACTAATGGATCAAATGACGCTAAAGCCCCTCTTCTTCTATTAAGCTAATATGAGCAACCAGAAACGACGTAAACTTACTAAAACAAGATAAAAATGACATGAAACTCCCTTTGCAAACCTGAAAGAAAATAAAAAATAACTGGGACACATCAATTGTAATTTAAAAAAATGGAAAGAGAATATGTTGATAATAAATAATAAAGTAATAGGAAAGAAAATAAGTGGGAATTATTATTCTTACCTTTAATCCCTATTCTTAAAGTTTAAGAATTTCTATTCTTTAGGAATAAAAGTTTCTTAAAACCAAACAAAGAAAGTAATTTTACCTTAGGAATAAAAAATAGAAAATCCATACTACCAAACAACCCGTTGGTTTTCTCTGCCTTGCATCCTTGTTTGAAAGGATTTTTGTACCTTTCACCTGCATTAGAATGTGGCTTAGGCCTGGGGGCCAAATGGCTATAGCGACAGTGTCAGACCTTTGTGGCCTGATATTTTAGGACCTCTGTTTCTTCCGTGGTTTTAACCAGGGCTTCGACAGACACTCCATGCCTTTGCTAAACTTTGTACTAGTGTGAATTCCTTCTTTGTTTGAATCTAATAAATATATCATTTGTTGTCTAGTGTAGAGCTGCCAAAATGGGCGAGCTGATTCAGAGCTCCCTCGGGTCGGTCTAAAAATATGAACCAGTACAAGTCATACTATTCATGCTCCGGATTTATGGGCTGAAATTTAAAGATTAAACGTGTAATCAGCCAAACCTGGTATGAAATTAATATGTTCTATAACTGATTTAGAATGGGTTTGGGGCAGTTTTGGACCAGTTTAAGAACTGATTATGTCTCAGTTAAAACCCGATTAGATTAGCCAACTACTTTTCTTCTATATTACAATTTAGATTTAATAGCATTTGAGTTCATTTTTAGATATTGTCCGCATGAGTTGAGAGTTTTTGTAAACATTTTTTTTGAAAGATTGGAAAGACTTTGTTATTTATTACGAATATTTAGTTTATTATGTTGGAAAAATAATTGAAGATGTCTCTTATCAACTTGCTTCTGTTACAAAATCTAAATATGGTTTACTTCTGTTTGAAAGATTAAAAAAATGTGCATTTGAGATTAATTTGATCTTGAACTAGTTTACATTCAACTCAACTATTGTAGTAATTCAGTCAAGTTCAGTTCGATCCTAATTTAACTAGGCTAATATATGGGTTGATTCGGTCTCATTTGCGCTTAAGTAATTTTAATTTAGTGTGGTTTGCCTATTTTTCAAACCTATGTGACATTAACATATAAGACTCCCTTATCATCATATAATCGTCAGAGGATATTCTAAGGTGCTCATCATTAAATTCTTCAACTCTCCTCAAACATAGTCAAAATACATAAGCAACACTTTCATATCGACTCAAGGTTCTTTCTTTTTTTTTAAACCTAACCATGCATGGATCGATTCCAACGAAGATACATCAGAGGTACAATCTAAACCTAATTCGACCCAAAGTAAGGCAATACTAACCTAGGCGATAGTAATCGCAACTTGGCCTCAAAGAGATTTTGCACGAGAAGTTGAGAAGCCCATCTGCCATCACCAAACCCTAGTAACAACCATACACATCACAAAACCCATTAAGAAGCAAAACAACAAGACCTAAAAATAAAAGATAGTCAACATATAAACAAGACATCTAAGATCGACTAATAACGTCCTCATAAACTGTAACACCCTGGATTTTTCCTTAAAGCATAGATTATTAAATTACAAAACCAATGGTGAAAACGGCTTCGAAAACGGACCCCAAACGAGGTCTAAAAGTGCAAAACAACCTTGGTCCGAGCTTGTGTCCGGACATGGGAAGTTCGGACACAAGTCGAGAGTTGAAAAGTCTGAAAACCAAAGGCGTCCGAACTTGTGTCCGGACTTCAAAGTTCGGACACAAGTCGAGTTTCAAAGACCGAGAATTCTTACGCGGCGTGTCCGAACATTGGTCCGAGCTTACAAGTTCGGACATAGGTCGAGACTTGCAAGTCGGCCTCGTCCTCGCATGCTGTCCGAACTTCAATGTTCGGACAGAAGTTTGGACACACCAAAACAGAGGAAACACCTTAAACTCTCGGGGCCTGTCCGAACATGGATGTCCGGACGGACGTTCGGACAGGTCCTGATATGCATCTTCACAAGCGAAAACAGTACCAAACCATCACCAAAATAAACATAACAACTTAGCAACCAAAGAAGAATCATTACCATGACTTAGTACCTCAAATAACCATAAGAAAACCATCGAAAGATCTCTTATACAGAAAGTAATTCTCCATCAAAACACTTCAACTAAATAGCAGCGGAACAGCAAAATCCAAAAGGCGTTACCGCCACACTCTAGCAAAGAGTGCTCAGGCTTTAAACTACAATTCAAATACCAAATCGTTCCCAAAACTTGTAAAGCATAGCAATTCCAAAACATAACTCAACTCGAAATTAGACGAAATAATTGTCCAGTTGTCCTAGGCTATGTGATAGCGTGTCCCAATCCCACATTCAGCCATGAGTACCTGCGACCATAAAACAACAATAGAAACCGCGAAGGGGTCACGCAAATCAATAAAACTTAGTAAACATTGCCTCAACTTGTAAAATACATCTTGAAGCTCCTTTTTCATTTGCAAAACATTAACTCACACCACAACGTTAACCAGTTTCACAAACACCAAACCACCACAAATAAAACATTTCGGGGGAGAACTTTCCAAGAATCAAACCAATGGCTTACACGGACGACCCCCAAATCGGGTCGCAATAATAAGAATCCCACCTCACTCTACATCCTTAAGTGTGCACACCCCCCAGAAGGTAACTTATGACCCAAAGGAGTAGATCATTAGAGCTTAACTGCAAGTAATGTCTGCAGGCAAAATAATAAGAATATCCACGGGGTACATAGTACCAATAATTACACGGAGCGCCATAAAGGCACCAACAATTTACACGGAGCACTAAGAGGTACCAACAATCCAGTAACCAATTCAAAGAAAGTCTCCCAAAACATTTATTCAAACCCTTTTGCAAAACATCTTACCAGAATACACAGGGGGAAAATAATTCCCAAACCTTCACAATCTCAAAACCATAGTAAATCCAACCATCAATAATCGCGAAACACAGAGGTAAAGAATGTTGAGCACAACATTTACCTGAATACGCTCACCGCCACAGAATCACTCAGCAAGATCAGCAGTAGCGTTCGTCAGGGAATTTGGTCTAGATTTGTAAGCAAACACAATCAGGATCTACTCAAATACCAAAGAATTAACTATCTAACCTTACCAGTGGATTCCCCTTACCCTTCTACCAGAACCGGCACCAGAGAAGCGGCCTAACAGCGACGGGAAAACAAGAACGTGAATTTAAGAGGGGTTGGAAGCTTGAAGAAAGAGAGGAGCGTAGAGGCGGCGTAATGAAGATGAAGAAGATCGTGGTGAAGATCGTGAAGTTAAATAGGGAATAAATAACATAATAAAGTAGAAATAAATTAATATATACATTTGATTTAAAAGGAGAGAGAATTGAGAAGTAGTTAGTAAAATAATTACCACACTAATATTAATCTGAAAACTGAGTAATCAAATAACGTTAAAAATCATGGAAGGATCTAGATTCAAGATTAGAGAGATAAATAAATATTATTTGGTTAAAGTAAAAATAGAAGAAGGACTAACTAATCGTTAGTAAAGAATGAGAAGAATTATCTAAATAAATAGATAAAAGAATAAATACATAGTAGCTGAATAAATAAGTTAGGAAGAGGAAAATATTTTAGAAAGAAGTAAAATCAAATTTGTATTCTTAAACATAATAAAGTTGTTTGAGACGAACGTAAATATATATATATATATGTATTTTGCTTCTCTGGGCCCTTAATAATTCTGTTAATAACATTCCCGACTATATGCTAATTTAATCCTATGCCAAAATTCACGGGTATTTCATAAACGAGGCCAAAAAACATCTGGAAGCTCCATCGTAACAACACTTATCACAACATCGCTATGCACTGCCGTCATCAACCCTATCTTATCCACTTTTCCCTGGATGCTCTCTGAGAGGACAAGGTTTGTCACAACAAGGTGCACATCATTTGTTGCTATAAAACCCTGGAACTCAAACACCATAACAACACCGTAAAAAACTCTGACGAAGCGGAAACATCTCCAAAGTCTGCCCAAATTGAGGAATAGATTGCCCAACTAATGGCGGATCTATGTAGAGACCTGTGCGGGGCACGTGCCCCTGCAGATTTTTGGAAAAAGATAAGTATTTATGTGTATATATATATATATAACAAAAATAGAGAATAAAGGTTAGATACCTAAATAATGTAGCTCAAATATGATATGTTAGCATTCAAAATAGTTAATGTTTGAAATATGTGTTGATTCTATAAGTTATCAGTTGCAACTAAAGTGGAAAGAGCATCCTTATCCATGAAATATATTAAGATGAAAGAATTGGTTAGTAATAATCTACACTAATGTAGAAACACATATATTTATATCCATTAATAATAATATTATTATGTATGATTTTCAGATGATAAAGACTCATATATAACAAATGTAATTTAAATATTGAAAATTGTTTTAAAGTTTAACTTTAATATTTTGTTTGCTATATTTTTATTCAATCAAAGTGCCCCCACAAACTTTAAATTCTAGGTCCGCCACTTTACCTAATCCCTTCAAAATTAGCATGCAACCAGCTCAAAGCTTCACTCACTGTGTTACGTAACAGCTTCGAAGTCGAGAAGCATAGACATACTCCTTGATTTTTCCATCCCTTCGCACAAAATTACGCCTAAAAGCTTCTTATGCACATGTAAAGTGACATGCATGCAGGGGCGGATCTAGAGGGGGGCGGGGGGGGGGGGGGGGCATGCTCCCCCGAAACTTTTGAAAATTATAAAATGCTCTTATAAAATTTTGAAAAATACAAAAAAACATAATGTTTTAAAGAACAATAGTGTCAAATTTTTTTTTGCCCCCCTAAACAAAAGTTCTGGGTCCGCTACTGCATGCATGCCCATTCAGAAGATCAAGAAAGGACCAATGGATCAGTCGATGCCCGTCTTCCTCTCTACCATACTATACCCAAGAATAACTAAATCCAATAAAACATCAAAGATCTCATCTGCCATCGTACTAGACAGAATTAGAGATAAGAACTGAGTCATAACCAAACCCTTTTAAATAACAAAAGCATGGCCTTTGGAGGTGTGAAAAATCTAGAAAATTTGGAAAAACATAGATGCAAACATAGCCACCTGGAACAAAAGAAAATAGAAAGAAATGGGAGAAGAACAAACCATCGGACAAGGGACACATGATTCCAGCAAGTTTCAAGAAACCATTAGACTAATATAGTCAAGAAGATGGAGGAACTAAGAGGATGAGACGGTGGCACCAAAAAGACAAATAATCCCAGTGAAGGGAGAGAGAATACTTCTGTTGAAGAGGAGAGAAAAGTACGACTTAAGATCCTTTCAAACTTTACAAAGATACAAATGAACAATAAATTAAGGGACACATTGTTAATATATATATCCAAAAATTACGTATTTTTTTTATAATTTGGGCTCAAGAGCCATTTTATTGAAAATCAAAGGGTTAGATGGGTATAACTCGGGCCTCGTTAAAACCCCCTAGCAAAACCCAGTGGGAAAAAGCTTAGAGAGGAAAAGAATGTCCACCACATCTAGTTACAAGCCTAAACTCTTGAGAACTACCCAAAGGTTCAAAACATAACATGTCTATCCAAACTTGAGAATGAAAGCATCCAAAGATTACATCTATTGCAGTTAGAAATAATCTTTCAGCAACGCAACACCTATAAAGAAACCACATGCTAAAGGAAGTTCTTTCTACCATACTTTTGTCCACCTCCAAATTCCAAATTTTATTTGGGTTGCAAGATGATCAACATCAAGAATTTCGCTTCCAAATACCACATTATTTTGTTGCACCAAGTGTAGTAAATCCCGTAGCATAGTGTGGATCACCACACTCGTCTTGACTTACTGGAGAGAGGAACAGAAAACCAGTCTTGATAAATTTCCTTTGCCATAAGCTTGAACATGAATGTTACATTCCACCACCTCAAGATAATTTCCCACACTCTCCTAATCCATGGGCATAGGAAAATCACATGCTCGACAGTTTCCGGCACCCGCTTGCACCATGGGCAAAGACTTTGTCCAAGCGGTATCATATTGTGCTCAAAGAGGAGCCCTTTAGTTACTAGTCTTCGTATAAGAGTGAAACACAGGGTCATCTCTACACGTGGTTCACATAATCCCCGCCAGATCGATCTCTACTCAATGCCGTCTACTATCTCAGGCGCATGATTGTTTGCAGCATAAAGAGAGTTAACAACGTCTTTTGAGATAGACGACTTACCTGTATCTCGCCAGTTGGTTTCATCATCAACCTCAGGAGCCGAAGGGGTCACCGTCAGCGCTGCATAGAGTTGCGTCAGTTGCATCTCTTTGAACTCAAATAGATTTATGCGCCATTGAAATCTCCACGCCCAGACACCATTAATCCATTCCCCCATAAGAGCAACCGTATGGTCTTGTTGTATACTGATCTGAAACAACCGGCTGGGAAATCTATCTTTTAACACCCTCTTGCAGCCATTTATCATACTAGAACATGATGTGTTGCCCATTATGAACTGTTATTTTCACACTTTCTTCAATTATCCTCTGCAGTACCAGATCACTGGACGTGGCTTTCATGATGGATGACCATATTCCCACATGTCTGCTGTTGTCGTTCAACTTACCAGTATGCAGCCCCTTTCTGATTTCATATATTGATTGCACCACTTTCTTCCAAGGAGGGCTATGGTCTTGACCAAAATTCACTCGCCATTTCGCTAGGAGGGCCAGATTCTTCTCCCGCAAGTTTGTAAAGCCAAGTCCTCCATGCACTTTCGGTTGCGCCAGTCTAGCCCATGAGAACGGTGTGAAGAACTGTTTCTTATTTTTTCCCCAGAAAAATTGACCCTGCAGGGATATGATCATCTTTCTTATCTTCGCTGGGATGACAAACATACTATAATTATTATATCTTTTAAATAAAAATGACGTTAATATAAAATAAGTTTCTCCGTAAATGTGAATATTTAGTAACAAAAATCCATAAATATAATCTATACTTCAATACAAATGCACTCATTTATATATTCTAGAAGATGGACCGTTGTGCCCCATGCACAATTTTACAACATGCAATTTTACGACAAAGCAAAATCTTTTACTTGGGGACATTTTACGATGCGCTGGCAAGTTTTTTTTTTTTTTTAAAAAAAAACCCACCTCAACTCCCCAAAAGTTACCAAATTATCCAAATAGGTGTTAATTGCAAAAAATACGTTTTTGCCGAACTTGGTGTTCCTAGAAACTCTTAAGTTCACTTATAATTATTCCCCACACCAAAATGCTGTATATTTATTTTACCATTATCCAGCAAAAATACATTTTATGTCATAGTTTATTGAGAAAAAATATTGTTTCACTTCAGAAGATTTTACAACCTCCAATAACGTCAATTTTAAAACTTTTTTTAATGATGCCCCAAGGCTTAAAAAGTGATGATGAATGATGATTACCTCAATTTACCTTTAACCGATGTCTATGGTGTTCATAATGTTATTTTTACCTAATTTTATTTAAATGGAACCCTATTTTTTCATTTTTCTCTAATTCGAGTTGTTTTCATGTAAAATTACAAGGCATATTACTCTTGCCACTTTTGGAAATTTTATTCTCTTACAATCTAGGCCCCCAATATTTATATACTATTTCTATTGACGAAACCTGGCCTGGGAAATAAACAGTACACTCGAAACTTTTCTGGTTCATCCCTTATTATCTCTTTGCATCAACATTAATAGTTTTTTATTATCGATTCACTCTTGCACTTACACTCACTCATTACTACTAGAAATATTCATATACCTCACCATTTTTATCGACCGATTGAAGTTGGTCATAAAAAAAAATATTTCCGATTGATTTGTGACCAAAAATTATTTGACCGAATTATCATTTAATTTGTGACAATTTATCGGTGGAATGTCGGTAAGAAACTTTCCCGACCAACAATCCAGTTACAAATAATGGCGCCATCGAAACAAGCACTAGTACAAACATGGACTATTTTGACGCCTCTATCTCGGCGGTTTCTCCGAGATAGGTCCTCCGTATTTTTTTAAATTAAAAAAGTAACATTTATTTCGGCGGTTCCTCGCCACAACTGCCGAAATAGATATATTTGGTAGTCTATTTCGGCGGTTGTGACTAGGAACCGCCAAAATAAATGTTACTTTTTTAATTTAAAAAAATACGGAGGACCTATTTCGGTAGTTTCTTTAGAGGAACCGTCGAAATAGGTCATTTAATAAACTCTCCACCTAGCGCGACACGACTTACGCTTCATCTTCCCCTTTCTCCCTCTCTGTTGCCGGTGATTTCGACCACCACCACTCGCCACCGGCCGCTCCGACGTCGTCCGCCCTCCTCCCGCCTTCTCTAGCTGTCCCCCGCCATCTCCAGCCGTCACCCACCACTGCCCGCCACCGCCCGCACCTCTGCGCCCAGTTTTTTGTAACTATAAAAGATAATGTCGATTTTCAATTCAAATTTTATCATTCTTTTGCAATAATGATAGATTTAGGGTTTAATGTGGTTGTGGATATTGAACTTATGTGTGTGTGCAAAATGTGTATATAAAAGTGTGTATTGATTTAATATTTTACTAGTGCACACAACATGCTCGATAAATGTTTGTGTGTAAAATAATGTGCTTTTGCTGATTTTGGTGTTTGTGCCACTATAGACAAAAGAACAACCAAACTACTACATCACATTGAAGACGTAAGGGCTGAAAATAGTTCATTCGAGAACCCGTAATATACTTTAAACTTAATTATTTCTTTATTATTTTTGAACACTATTATATTGTATTCTTAACGACGTTAGTTCTCTTCATTCTCTACTTGTGTTTATGCCGTCGCCCACCGCTGCCCATCGTCACTGGCCCCGTCGTCGCCGGCCGTCGCTAGACGTGACCCACTAAAACCTAGAAAACGCCCTGTAATTGTAAGTTCAAATTTTAGTATAAAAATTGTTAATTTGTTGTTATAATGCTCTGATTTAGAGTTGAATGTGTTTGTGTTCTTTGCAGTGATAATTTAGGAGCGTTAGCGTCTCTCTTATTATCTAGATTGCAAACGGGGGTGAAAGCTATTCATTTTTTGTCTGGTAATATACTTTAACTTATAAATTCTCTTCATTCACTATAATTTTGCAAGCCTATTTATGAACAATAAACATACATGTTGTTCTGTTTTCTTTCTAGCTTTTTGTTTTTATGTATTTGTATAGATATATTCGAAGTAGTACTGCTGCATCTCTCGCACACACTAGCCTACCTCTCGAACACATAAATCCCCAAAAAACAAGTAAGTATTTTTACTTCAGATTTGTTTTAATATATGAACTGGTTTGGGAAGAATTGATAATATGGTTTGATTATTGTTGACAATTAGGTAGTGAGAATGTGGTTTGAGAATGTTAGTCTGATGCATGTTGTTTTCCGGTTACACTAAACTGAATTGAATTTTTTTGAAATGGTGGTTTGATCATTCAATTTGTATTTAGTTTGATTTTTACTATTGTTGGAATGTTTGTGGTTGCAATGACTGTGGTGAGTGCTTAATAATAAGCACGGGATGTGTATAATTATGAAAAGGTCATGCCAAATTTTTTCTAGAATTGTGTTTGTAATATTGTATTTTGTGTCAACATTTATCACCAGTTTTTGTTTTAGAAGTGATGCGATTTGTTAAAATTAAAATGCTAGTATATTTTGTTTTTGGAACCTTAGAGTTAGGCTATACTACTTGATAATCATCCCAGTCATGCTCCATTAGGAATAAACATGTGCAACTAAATACAAACCATATTACATAAACATTTCAGCTTTACGTAGGATAACTCACACCTGTATCTATTGCACATATAGTATGGAGCGTGACTGGATGTAAGGTGATCGAGGGGAACACTTTGACAATATGCTGAAAGAGTTTTGCAAAGCTGCAGTGCAACACAAGGACAGGACAAAGGCAGTGAAAATTCCATGTCCATGTGTTGATTGTGGTGTGGTCAGAAAATATTCAAGCATCGACGTCATACAATTCCATCTGAAGAGCCGTGGTTTCATGCCACATTACAGAAGATGGACTTTCCATGGAGAATCTGTTTAAGATAATGCTTCAATATCCTACAGTCATGATCGGTGTCACTCAAGAACCGAGCAGACATTCAATACTACCAACGAGTCGGATCAATTCCCGACTAATTTAGGAGTCAATGTTGACAGTGAGACGACTTACCACAATGATCAAATGGATGATATGCTTGATAATGTCGAGGACAATTTCGTCGACAGGCCGGAGGAGTATTAAAGGTTGTTGGATGCGTCCAAGACAGCCTTATACCCTACGTGCATTAAGTATACAAAATTGACGGTTGTTCTGAATTTGTTCAACTTGAAGGGGAGATATGGATGGAGTGGCAAGAGTTTCACGGCATTTCTCGAGTTGGTTCATGATACGCTTCCAGATGGGAACGGTCTCCCTACCACCACTTATGAGGCGAAGAAAAGGATGTGTCCAATGGTGATTGAGTATAAGAAGATACATGCATGCCCCAACAATTGTGTGCTGTATAGGAGTGATTACGAACACCTAGACAACTGTCTGAAATGCTCATTGTCTTGATACAAGTTCAAGGATGGTGACTCCTCAATCCTCATCCCCTCAGAAAAAAAGTCCCCCTGCTAAACTTTTGTGGTATTTACCGATCATACCTAGGTTCAAAAGGTTGTTTGCCAATCTGAAAGATGCAAAGAACTTACGGTGGCACGCAGAGGGCAGAAAAAGTGATGAGAAACTAAGACATCCAGCAGATGGGCCTTAGTGGAGAAACATCAACATACGGTAGAAAGAACATTTCAGACATGAAGATAGGAATCTGAGGCTTGTGTTATGTACTGATGGAATGAACCCGTACGGCACGTTGAGTAGTCAACACAGTACATGCCCCTGTTCTACTAGTGATCTACAATTTTCCCTCGTGGTTGTGTATGAAACGAAAGTACAACATGTTAGCGCTCCTGATATCTGGTCCCAAACAGCCAGGTAATAACATTGATGTGTATTGATAAGTGAGAAATACATATACATTTAAGGGTTTAATCTACCTTGTACTTACTTACTTTCAGGATAATATTACTCACTTATCATATGTTTTTCCTCTAGTTTATGTTTTATTGGTTATCTCACAAATTTATTGGTTAAACATGAGGAAAACCAAGCAAGGAGCAAATTAGAAGAAGAGACGAACACATAGGAGCAAACGGATCTTAAATCGGAGCTGAAACAAATATTTTAGAAGCAAAACAGTTTTTGTCCGAACCACACTGGTCCGGACAGTGGTTCGGACACAACAAAAGACCCGTCTGTGGCATGTCCGGGTAAAAAAGCACGGACAAAAGACAAGGACAGAACATGTCCGCTCAAATTTGGCCGGACAAGAATAGAGAGGAGTGTGCTGTCCGAGGATAAAAGGGCGGACAAGAAGAGTTGCATCTGTGGCGAGTCCGTGGAGAAAAGGGCGGGCAAGAATAGCCACGTCCGTGGCCTGTCCGTGGAGAAAAGGGCGGACAAGGGACAAGACTGAGATGAGTTTGTGGCCTGTCCGTGGAAATATGGCCGGACAAGAGACAAACATGTCCGATGAAATAAGGCCAGACAAGAGATAGAGACGTCCGACAATTTATGCAAGGACACAAACAAGCACTCGTGTAAATGCAATCCAGATCTAGAAAATTGACGCGCCGACCGTCTTCCCCATTTTTCTTGCGGCGCCTGCAAACACATCTATCTACCCCATCAACAATATCAGGCGCCGGCGCATTCCTTAAATTCCTTACGCGTGTTCCAGCCTTGTCTTCTTCCTCTTCCTTTCTTCTATATAAACCCACTGCTACTTCATCAGAAAAGACCACGCATACTCGTACACCACAACTCAACTTCTCGAATCACTCACGTTCACTTCCAAATCACTTTTCCTCCACAAAAATTCCATCTCCCCTCCATACATCCACATCTTCACTTCATTTCCATTATTTCCCATCACCAAATAAGCCCGTGCGAGTGCAGAGAGTTCTTCCTTTCCTTAACTCTACTCTGTTTGAATGTCTATTATTTACGATGTTTGTTTTTATAATTATGTGTGAGTAATAACCTTAGCCTCCCGGGTTGGGAAGCAAGCCTATTTTATACAATCGTGTTACGTAGACTTTCTACTATAATCTGTTTAAGCAATATTTTGATTCTCGTCCTTAATGCGCTTTAATCTTCAGGCCAATTATTAAAGTGATATTTGTAGTTCTCTTGTTAAAATGTGATGCTAAGACAAGGTTCTAGACAGAAGAAGTCAAAACGGGTTAATGACTAGAAGCGAGTTTCGCCTATAGGTTAATCTATCTCCAACAGGAATTGTTAATAAAGCGATTAATTTATAATAACTTGGGCGAGGTTTGCAGCTTGTTATTTAAGTTAATCAGGGTTTATTGTACAAGGACCGGTCAATTAACTAATTAAAATTCCTGAGTTTATTGCTAAAGTGGTGGAAGTTTATAGTAATATAATTGGATGAAATAGGTGAGCAGAACAACCGAGAGTGCTTCCTTAAAAACAAAAGAGTTTTATAACCACTATTATTATTCTATTTTGATTAATTGTTCTTTTTACTGTTTTGTTTATGTTAAGTGTTAAACCATAATTTCCCTAACAAAAGTGATAAGTTTCTATTCAATAGTCTAATTAGAATTCTCAGTTAATTTACACTATCAGTTAAACCACAGCAAGGTCCCCAAGAGTTCGACAACCCCACAATTCCACTATCCCGCAAAACGATAGGTACACTGCCTAAGTGGTAGAAGTAGTCACATATTTCTCCAACAAGTTTTTGGCGCCGTTGCCAGGGACCTCCGGCACGGTTAATTGATAGTTTTTAATTTTATTGAGTTTTCTGTTTAGCTTTTGCGATTCTTTAATTTTTGTTTCTATTTTTGTTATTTAATCTTTCTAGCAATTTAAATATGTTTTAATTACAGTCATTTATTTTTCCAGTTATTTAAGATTCCTGTCATTTATTTTCCAGTTATTTAAGTTTCCATTGTCCTTAAATTTCAGTACTCTAACTTCTAACATTTAAATTTCAGCAATCTAATTCCTAACATTTAAATTTCAGCAATCTAACTTCTAACATTTAAATTTCCAGCAATCTAATTTCTAACATTTAAATTTCCAGTAAACTAATTTCTGACATTTAATTTTCTGTCATTTAATTTTCAGTCATTTAAATTCTGTCATTTAAATTCAGTTCTTTAAATTACTGTCATTTAAATTCCCTTGTCAATTTAATTCTGTCCTTTTTCTTTATTTTATTTTAGTATTTAGTTAAACTGCATTTATTTTTATTCCTTTTTGTTTATTTATTTTCGTTTTATTTACTCTAAAAAAAAGAGTAGTTCTTTGTTTTATTAATTGCGTCTTTTTATTTGTTTAAAATTCCCCGTCCATATTTCTTTCTAATTGTGTTATTTAATTTTCTTTAGTTTATCTCTACTTTTCAATTATTGCTTCTGTTTTCTTTAGTTATTCTCCATTTTTCAAACTACATTTTATTTCTATATATGCATCAAACTCGATCTGCAGGTAGTCCTCAAAACAGTCTTGAACCTGAGATCGAGAGATTTCTCCACAGAGAAAGACGACAACAACGAATAGAGATGACAACTCGACAAACTCTCTGCGAGTACCAGCAACCGTCAGTTGAAGGGAGGCCTTCCGCTATTGTCCTTCCTCAAGTTACACAGGCTGAACTGGATGCCTGGCAATTTAAAACGAGTTTCATCACTACACTCTACCATCAGGGACAATACAGCGGGTTGGATTCAGATGATGCTCCACACCATATATCTGCATTTCTTGATTTCTGTAACACTTTTAATAAAACAGGAAATCTAAACGAGCGCATCCGTCTGCAATTGTTCCCCTATTCTTTAAAAGATGGCGCCTCCAGGTGGCTGAGAAGTTTACAACCCAGCAGTATCCACAGCTGGGCCGAATTAGCAAACAAATTTCTAGCGAAATACTATCCCCCGTCCAAGACAAGAGAAAAAATTGCTGAGATCACCAACTTCTATCAAGAACCAGGCAAGTCTCTTTATGATTTGTGTGATAGATTCAAAGAATTACAGATATTATGCCCACATCACGGTATGAGTAGCCAGGAACTTGTGTTATCATTATTTAGAGGTTTAAATGATTCTAATAAATTGTTGCTAAGTTCCTCGTATGGAGGAAATTTTATGAAATTGACCGGAGAAGAAGCAGTTGAACTACTGGATACTATGACTGCCAGCACCAGACAATGGTGTAAAAACAAGGGAAGAGGTGAAGCCAAGAAAGAAACAGGAATGTACAGTATTCCCCCGCAAGATCATGTATCTGCTCAACTAGCTGCACTCACAAAAGTTGTGGAGAAACTGACGCTAAGTCAACCACAACAAAAAGTTGTAAAGGCGGTGGCCATTTCCCCGTATCTGACTCCCTGTTGCGAAAACTGTGGAGGAGCTCATGAAACCTCAGACTGCGATGGTTCAGGATTTAACAGGACCCTTGAGGAGGTAAGTTTGATTAACAACAGACCAGGGAATCCTTATCCGAACTCATACAGCCAAAACAATTGGAGGAGCAATCAACAACCATGGAGGAATTATGAGCCACAGACAAGCAACCAAGGATTCAACCAAAACCGACAACCTCAATACAACCGACAACAGGAGCAGCCAACCAACTCACAAGGAGATATGGACGAACTGAAAAGCATGATGAATCAGCTTCTAAAACAAGGTCAAGCAACAAATTCAAAATTTGCTGAGATAGAAGCCAAAGTTGCTGATCAGGCTACCTTAACCACAAATTTAGAGAGACAGATAGGTCAGATTTCCCAACAACTGGCTCAAAGACCAACAGGGTCACTCCCTAGCCAAACTGATCCAAATCCAAGGGAGCATGCAAAATCAATAACCCTGAGAAGCGGAAAGGAGTTGGTATCCGATGTCCCTGAAGCTGAGAAGAAATCTGATGAACAAGGAAATCCTCAATCTGACGAAGAAGACGTAACAATTCCCAAGGAGAAGGAGTCTCCTGCATCCCTTACTATTAAACCATCACAGGTTTCATATGATATTCCAATTCCATTTCCTGATAGATTAAAGAAAAAGAATTTGGATGACCAATTTGGAAAATTTCTTAACATTTTTAAGAAATTAACTATTAATATTCCTTTTTCTGTTGCCTTAACACAAATGCCTATTTATGAAAAATTTATGTAAGATATTTTGTCTAACAGGCAATCTTTACAGGAAAATGACACGGTGAAATTAACCGAAAGAGTGTCTGCAATACTCTTAAAGAAGCTACCACCGAAGTTGGGAGATCCAGGTCTCCCCATCATTCTGTACGTGATAGAAGACATAAATTGTGGTAACGGGTTATGCGATTTAGGAGCCAGTATTAACTTAATGTCTTTATCTATCTTTAAGAAATTAGGTATAGGTCAATGCTCTCCTACTCCTGTGCAGCTACAACTAGATGATCGTTCCATAATCTACCCTAAAGGAAAAGTTGAAGATTTAGTGGTTTCTGTTGGCAAATTTATTTTTCCCGCTGATTTCATTGTTATTGACATTGAGGAAGATAAAGATGTTCCCCTAATCCTAGGTAGACCTTTTATGAGAACTGCCCGAACTTTAATTGATGTTGAAGGAGGCAAAATAATTTTGAGACTTCACGATGAACAGGTAGTTTTTGACATGACCCGGAACATGAAGCGTCCTTCTGATACACAAAACTGTTTTTCCATAGATACTGTTGATTCTTTAGTACAGGAGACATTCCTCAGCAAAGATGAAGAAACGATTTTGGAAAGATGTCTCATGGCATCTTGTGAAACTGATGATGACAATCCTGATATAGCTCTCATGGCTGAAGAGTTGAACAGGAGACAACCATATTTCCGTACCTACCAACAAAAATTCGAGCCAGTAGAAAGAAATACAGACAGACCAAAGCCTTCCATTCAGAAAGCACCTACAGTAGAAATGAAACCTCTTCCCCCTCATTTAAAATATGCTTTTCTAAAAGAGCCATCTGATTTACCAGTTATTATATCATCTAAATTGCAGATGTGCAGGAGAAGCAACTTTTAGGGGTGCTACGCAATCATACGACCGCTATCGGTTGGTCGATAGCAGATATCAAAGGAATAAGCCCATATTTGTGCTCTCATCGAATTTATATGGAAGATGATTTCAGGGCATTGGCACAACCACAGAGGCGTCTCAACCCCGTTCTAAAAGAGGTGGTCAAAAAGGAGGTAATAAAACTACTTGATGCTGGAATTATTTATCCCATTTCGGATAGCAAGTGGGTGAGCCCAGTACAGGTGGTACCAAAAAAGGGAGGAATAACTGTCGTTCCTAACGAAAAAGGTGAGTTGATTCCTCAACGCACTACTACTGGTTGGAGAGTTTGTATTGACTACAGGAAATTGAATACTGCCACACGTAAGGATCATTTTCCCCTGCCCTTTATTGACCAAATGCTGGAAAGGTTAGCAGGTCAGGATTACTATTGTTTTCTAGATGGCTATTCAGGATATTTCAGATCCCAATTGCTCCAGAAGATCAGGATAAAACTACTTTTACCTGTCCTTATGGAACATATGCTTATAAACGAATGCCGTTCGGATTATGTAATGCCCCAGCTACTTTTCAACGGTGTATGATGGCTATTTTCTGACTACATTGAAAAATGCATAGAGGTCTTTATGGATGACTTCTTTGTTTTTGGTTCAACATTTGACACTTTGGAGAATCTCGATCTTATTTTGGCCAGGTGTGAAGACACCAATCTAGTCCTGAACTGGGAGAAATGTCACTTCATGGTTCGAGAAGGGATTGTGCTAGGACATAACGTGTCTTCAAAAGGTATTGAGGTGGATCGCGCTAAAATTGAGGTAATAGAAAAACTCCCACCTCCTACTACTGTCAGAGGTATCCGAAGTTTTCTTGGACATGCTGGTTTCTATAGAAGATTCATTAAAAACTTTTCCAAGATTTCTAAGCCTCTCTGTACTTTACTGACAAAAGATGCTAAATTTCAATTTTCTGATGAATGTCTAGCAGCTTTTAATTTGTTAAAAGAAAAACTTGTTTCTGCTCCTATCGTTGTATCACCCGACTGGTCCCAACCTTTTGAAATCATGTGTGACGCCAGTGACTATGCGGTGGGTGCTGTTTTGTGCCAAAAATTGGATAAAGTTCTGAGAGTCATTTATTATGCTAGTCGTACTTTAAATGACGCTCAGAAAAATTATGCCACCACGGAAAAAGAATTGCTGGCAGTCGTCTTTGCTTTAGATAAGTTCCGTCCATATTTATTGGGTAGTAAAGTTATCATTCATACTGATCATTCTGCCCTCAAGTATTTATTTGCCAAAGCAGATGCAAAACCCAGGTTGATAAGATGGATACTTCTCTTGCAAGAATTCGACATAGAGATAAGAGATAAGAAAGGTATACAGAATGTCGTGGCTGATCACTTGTCAAGGATGGAGGGACCAGAAGACGAAAGACCCATCAATGAGTCTTTCCCTGACGAGGCAGTATTCGCAATCCAAACGGCAGGAGGCCCTTGGTTTGCCGATATTGCTAACTATCTGGCCAGGAAAATCATCCCAGCTGATATGACATATCAGCAGCGAAAAAGGTTCTTTTCAATTGTCAAACATTATTTATGGGATGATCCATATCTCTTCAAAATCTGTGCAGATGGAATTATAAGGAGATGTGTCCCACAGACAGAAATCCGAAATATCCTTCTCCATTGCCATTCTAGAGAAACCGGCGGACATCACGGTGCTACCCGTACAGCTGCTAAGGTACTTGAATCCGGTTTCTATTGGAACACCCTTCACAAAGACTGTCATGCTTTTGTGTCTACTTGTGATCGGTGTCAACGACAAGGTAACATTTCTCGCCGCCATGAACTACCCTTGAACAATATGCTAGGTTGAATTATTTGATGTTTGGGGATTGATTTTATGGGACCCTTCCCAAATTCTTTTGGAAATTTATACATCTTAGTAGCAGTCGATTATGTCTCTAAATGGGCGGAAGCCCTTGCTTGCTCTACTAACGATGGTAAAGTTGTGATGAAGTTCAAAGAAAAATATTTTCACTCGATTCGGTGTTCCTAGAGCAATAATCAGCGATGGTGGATCTCACTTCTGCAATCGCCAGTTTGATGCTCTCCTGAAGAAATATGGAGTCCGACATAAGGTTGCTCTACCATACCATCCTCAAACAAATGGTCAGGCGGAGATAACAAATAGAGAACTGAAATGGATTCTGCAGAAGACGGTGAGCGCTTCTCGAAAAGATTGGTCCTATAAATTGGATGATGCACTCTGGGCATACCGCACCGCCTTCAAAACACCTATTGGCGTATCCCCCTACAAACTAGTTTTTGGGAAGGCATGCCATTTGCCTGTGGAATTAGAGCATAAATCTTATTGGGCTCTGAAGGTGTTGAACTTTGATCTACAACAAGCCGGTGAAAAAAAAAAGGAAGTTCCAATTGACTGAGCTAGAAGAACTTAGGAACGACTCATATGAGAATGCAGTGATTTATAAGGAGAAGACCAAGCGTTGGCACGATAAGATGATTGCCAAGCGTGAATTCAAAGCAGGAGATCAGGTCCTTCTTTATAATTCCAGACTTAAGTTCTTCCCAGGTAAGCTAAAATCCTTCTGGTCTGGACCATTTAAAATAATATCTACCTCTCCTTATGGAGCTGTGGAATTGGACATAAGAAAGGAGGATCGTTTAAAGTAAATGGAGCTCGAATCAAATTATTTCTGGGAAACACGTTAGACAACGAAGAGGCTTCGCCTTCTTCTCAAAGACCAGTCACACCTTAAATCACTCAGGTATGGTCTAGCCAAAGACCATAAAGATGGGCAGCTTGGTAGGAGGCACCCTACTATCTATCTTTTTATTCTATATTGTGCTTATATTTTGTATCTTATTTATGTTAAACGATATATAATAAAAAAAAAAGAGAGGAGAGAGAACGAGGAGAATTAACTTGAGTTCTTCTGGCTGTTTAGAATATTCATTACAGGAACATCTTGCACATTCCTACAGCTGAACTCAAGTGGGGGGAGCTACTCTACATACTCTGCAAAACTCTGGGGAGTACACTATCTATACCCTGCTCTTTAAATTTCAATATTTATATTGCTTTTGCTTTATGATCATTACCCAGGTAGTTTGCATGCCCTGTTATTTTAATTCTTTCTATGCAATGAGGGCATTGCTTTGGTTCAAGTGTGGGGGAGAGATAATAATCAAAAGCTTGCTCTTAAGTTCTCCTTTTTTCGACACTGTGTTTAAATTTGTTAAGTGATTAATAATCAAAGAAGGAGCCATAGAGGGAGTAATGCCGGTATTAACAGGTTTAAAGGGTACACAAAAAAAAATTTAACCACTCTGCTCCTTACTCAATGCTAAAAATTCTGAGGAAATTATCATTTGAATTTTGTTTTAACTTTGAGCCTGGACTTGAATTGGAATGAAACGGTGGAAAAAGAACAAGGCAAGGTACTCCTCTGATCCAGACAGGCATATTCTGATCCTAAACAGGCCTCGTCCACTCGGTTATTAAGTTCTTAGGGGTGCTTCATCACCCGGCTACCTAAGATACTCGGTATCTGGGATAGTAGACCCAAAACCGCTACAAGGGTGGAGAGAAAAGTCTGAGGTAAAAGAAAAATGAACTTCAAAATTGAAGTATCTTGCATTCTGCACCAAAATGATAAAAACTTCTTCATTATGGATCATGAGTATGTGGCATTGAAAGGTATAATGGAATAAGATTTTACTTCATGCCCCTTGTCGTTCAAGGAAATGTGAAAGAAAATGGTGGATTGGCTCAGGGTTAAAAGCAGAATTCTCATGGTACTGCTTTCTTTCTTTTGTAGGACTTCAGGGTTATTCTCAGAAACGGAGAAATATATTAAGAAATTTGTTTTAGTACCCTTTAAAATCTGAAAAGATTGGCAATTACCTCTTCTGTGCTCTCCTACTTACTTGATTATTGTTGTTTAACTTGTTTAAACATTATGTAAAGATTTGCTTGAGGACAAGCAAAAGATAAGTATGGGGGAGTTTGATAAGTGAGAAATACATGACATTTAAGGGTTTAATACCTTGTACTTACTTACTTTCAGGATAATATTACTCACTTATCATATGTTTTTCCTCTAGTTTATGTTTTATTGGTTATCTCACAAATTTATTGGTTAAACATGAGGAAAACCAAGCTAGGAGCAAAGTAGACGAAGAGACGAACGCATAGGCGCAAACGGATCTTAAATCGGAGCTGAAACGAATATTTTAGAAGCAAAACAGTTTTCGTCTGAACCACACTGGTCCGGACAGTGGTTCGGACACAACAAAAGACCCGTCCGTGGCATGTCCGGGTAAAAAAGCACGGACAAAAGACAAGGTCATAACATGTCCGCTCAAATTTGGCCGAACAAGAATAGAGAGGAGTGTGCTGTCCGAGGATAAAAGGGCGGACAAGAAGAGTTGCGTCTGTGGCGTGTCCGTGGAGAAAAGGGCGGACAAGAATAGCCACGTCCGTGGCCAGTCTGTGAAGAAAAGGGCGGACAAGGGACAAGACTGAGATGAGTCCGTGGCCTGTCCGTGGAAATATGGCCGGACAAGAGACAAACATGTCCGATGAAATAAGGCCGAACAAGAGATAGAGACGTCCGACAATTTATGCAAGGACAAAACAAGCACTCGTGTAAATGCAATCCAGATCCAGAAAATTGACGCGCCGACCATCTTCCCCATTTTTCTTGCGGCACCTGCAAACACATCTATCTACCCCATCAACAATATCAGGCGCCGGTGCATTCCTTAAATTCCCCACGCGTGTTCCAACCTTGTCTTCTTCCTCTTCCTTTCTTCTATATAAACCCACTGCTACTTCATCAGAAAAGACCACGCATGCTCGTACACCACAACTCAACTCTCCGAATCACTCACGTTCACTTCCAAATCACTTTTCCTCCACAAAAATTCCATCTCCCCTCCATACATCCACATCTCCACTTCATTTCCATTATTTCCCATCACCAAATAAGCCCGTGCGAGTGCAGAGAGTTCTTCCTTTCCTTAACTCTACTCTGTTTGAATGTCTATGTTATTTACGATGTTTGTTTTTATAATTATGTGTGAGTAATAACATTAGCCTCCCGGGTTGGGAAGCAAGCCTATTTTATACAATCGTGTTACGTAGACTTTCTACTATAATCTGTTTAAGCAATATTTTGATTCTCGTCCTTAATGCGCTTTAATCTTCAGGCCAATTATTAAAGTGATATTTGTAGTTCTCTTGTTAAAATGTGATGCTAAGACAAGGTTTTAGACAGAAGAGGTCAAAACAGGTTAATGACTAGAAGCGAGTTTCACCTATAGGTTAATCTATCTCCAACAGGAATTGTTAATAAAGCGATTAATTTATAATAACTTGGGTGAGGTTTGCAGCTTGTTATTTAAGTTAATCAGGGTTTATTGTACAACGACCGGTCAATTAACTAATTAAAATTCCTGAGTTTATTGCTAAAGTGGTGGAAGTTTATAGTAATATAATTGGATGAAATAGGTGAGCAGAACAACCCAGGGTGCTTCCTTAAAAACAAAAGAGTTTTATAACCGCTATTATTATTCTATTTTGATTAATTGTTCTTTTTACTGTTTTGTTTACGTTAAGTGTTAAACCACAATTTCCCTAACAAAAGTGATAAGTTTCTATTCAATAGTCTAATTAGAATTCTCAGTTAATTTACAATATCAGTTAAACCACAGCAAGGTCCCCAAGAGTTCGACAACCCCACAATTCCACTATCCCGTAAAACGATAGGTACACTGCCTAAGTGGTAGAAGTAGTCACATATTTCTCCAACATGTATCTTGCCCCTCTGATTGATGATCCGAAGCTATTGTGGAATGAGGGGACCGTGGTATATGATGCTTATACAAGAGAAAATTTCACGCTCAAGGCTTTGTTGTTCTATACTGTCAACGATTTCCCTGCATATGGGAACTTGTCCAGTTACACGGTGAAAGGAACATTTGCATGTCCTGTATGCGAGGAAGGCACTTGTTCGGACCATTTAAAACATTGTGGAAAGAATGTTTATATGTGTCATCGACGTCTTCTGCCCGAAGATCACCCTTATTGAGTAACGAAGAGAAAGTTGTTCAATGGTCAGGCCAAAACTCATGTGGCCCGTCTATCTTTAAGCTCTGAGGAAGTGTACAAAAAGGTCAAGGACATTGTAAATGTATTAGGAAACACATCAAAACCGGCGAAGAACATTTGGAAAAGGTGTTCTATATTTTGGGATCTACCTTATTGGTGTCATCTTCCTGTGAGACACTACTTAGACATCATGCACATTGTGAAGAACGTTGGTGAGGCATTGAGTGGGACTTTGCTCACCATACCCGGCAAAACAAAAGACGGATTGAAAGTCAGAAAAGACATGCAAACCATGGGTATACGAAAGGAGTTACACCCACAAGAGAATGAGAAACTAATATACCTACCTCCTGCATACTACACACTCTCAAAGGCTGAAAAGATTAGTTTCTGCAAATGTCTGCACTCGGTAAAAGTACCATCTGGGTACTCTTCAAACTGGAAGAACATTGTATCGGTGAAGGATTTGAAACTTTTAGGCATGAAATCTCACGATTATCATGTACTAATGTTACATATTCTTCCAGTTGCAATCCGAGGGATATTGCTATCTAATGTCAGAAATGCTTTAACTCGGTTATGTTTCTTTTTAAACGTTGTTTGCTCCAAGGCAATTGACGTAACCTCTCTAGATGATCTACAGCGAGAAATTAATGTCACATTATGTCAACTTGAGATGTATTTTCCACCATCTTTCTTTGACATAATGGTGCATCTAATTGTGCACATTGTTCAAGAGATACAATTCTGTGGTCCGGTATACTTACGGAACATGTACCCTTTTAAACGGTACATGGGCATTTTGAAAAGTAGAATGAAGAATAGGTATCGACCAGAGGGGAGTATTATTGAAGCAACCGTGACTGAGGAAGTCACGGAATTTGTGACTGATTATTTGAGTGAAGCAGAGTCAATTGGTATCCCAAAACCACGACACTATGACAGGTTTAAGGGTAAAGGTGTCATTGGCAAAAAGATTGTGCAAGTTCCGCGTCATCTTATTCATCAAGCACATTTGTTTGTCTTACAATACCTTGAGGTCGTTGAGCCTTATTTTGAAACCCATATGGTTGAGTTAACGCATCAAAATCCTATGAAAGACCACATTTGGCTGACAAAGGTAAAAAACCGAGTTTTTATCCAATGGTTCAAAGATCATGTGTTGACATAATCATCATCAGATTCTGAAGCTGTAAGTGAAGAGATCAGATGTTTGGCAGTCGGACATAAAACTACTATTACATCATTTGAGGGGTATGATATTAGTGGATATACATACTACACTACACGCCAAGATGCCAAATCGATAAACCAGAATAGTGGAGTGAAATTTGAAGCTATAGCCGCTGAGTACCACAGCGGTAACCGATCTCAACCAGTTAGGAACTCTAGCTGGTATTATGGCGTCATCGAGGACATTTGGGAACTAGACTACCACATTGATTCCTTTCTGTTGTTCCAATGCAAGTGGGTGGACAACCGACATGGATACCAAAATGATGGAGGGCTTACCTTGGTAGATCTTTCACGTGTCGGTTATAAGGATGATCAATTTGTTCTGGGAAAGGATTGCGAACAAGTGTGGTACGTTGAGGATCCATAAGACTGCAGATGGTCTGTTGTTCTTCCAGGAAGAAGGCCGGTTGTAATCAAAAATGAAAATGAGGATCACGATGACAATGAAACGGTAGAGGAAACACCCTTGTTTCCTACTGGATTACTGGATTCGATTGATGTTACCAAAAATGATTTGCTTTACGCACGATCTGATCATGATGATGGTGTTTGGGTTGAAAATATGAAATGATTAATTTATGTTTTCATGTCAGGTAATGTTGTTAGTAGAATGTGGACTGTAATGTCATCTTAACTGTTATTGTTTTTATTGTTATGCTTCATAGTATTTATGTTAATTTGTATAATGACTTTATCTGATGAGAATGCTTTATTAATTTTTTTTGCAGTGGATGATCACCCTATGGATAACCCCGTTGGGCAGTTTCTCATGACTGGAGAAGCTGAGCCACAACAGAATAGACCAAGTAAGCGGGTCACAAGAGGCGGAAAGAAAAAGAAGAGCGACCGGCTAGCTGCACATGAGACCGAGGCTGGCATTTCACACCAAACTGAAGAGCCGCCAGTTGACCCACCAGAGGCCAAGAAGCAAAAGAAGAGAGGTCCCACGCATGGGTTGAAGGCTAATAAGGGTCCTCCTACAAAACCGATGTAGTTCAATGAGTACAACCAACCTTATGGCAATTGGAAGAATGACTTCACCGCTTACGGTAGCCATTTGGTGAAGTCATACTGTAACATAAACCACAACTGGAAGCAAGTGCCTCAAGCGTTGAAGAATACCATGTTTGAGCGTCTTCAGGTAAATCTCTACATTATTAGTATGATGTTGTAAAATAATAGAATATTTATGTTCATTTTACTAACCGACTAATCATGTATGTAGGCTCGTTTCTCCCTGGATCCCGCACTTAAAAAGGATGTGATGTCATCGATGTTGAAACATTTTCAGGACCACAAGAATAAGTTAGCTGACAAGTTCATTTACAAGATGCCTGCTTCAGAAGATCCCGATGCTTCAGATCATGATCTCGGCGGTGAGAGGCCACCTGGGGAGATTTACGAAGGCATCACCGAAGAGCAATGGGTACAATTTGTTGAGTCACGTCACACACTGGAGTTCCATGTGCATTTTATTGTCATACATACATATGTTACGCTTTCTTATGTCTTTTTTGTGTTTAATTTCACTAAACATGATCATATTAATTTATGCAGGCTCTTCGTGCGAAACAGCAAGCACATGCTAAGATGAATTTGTACCCTCACCACTTAGGTGGAAAGGTATTGCTCAAAGGGTACTAGAATGGGAGTAAAAGGGATCTCTGCCTACGGATGGCTCATTGGATATCAATGGCAGAAGAATGAAAGTCTGGGAGTTAAGCCAGGTTCCGAAGAACTGTACTCCCGAAAATCCTCAATACGACGAAGCCACGAGAGCAGTTATTGCTCAAATGGTAAGTGATATCATTTCATTTTTAATTGAAGTGTTCATTTCATTTGTATATGAACTTATGAGAAACTAATAATTGTATTTGTGTGTTGTATTAGGGTGAATTAAGCTCCCAGCTCACCCAGGCACCTGGACCTCACAGAGGAATAATGATCCTCTTACACGCGCTCTTGGTAAGAAGGATCATCTAGGTCGTGCCATTGGATTTGGTGGGCACGTTGGTATCCACCAGGCATTTGGTGTACCCGGGTCCAGAAGTGCACAGGGGAGGATGATCAGCTACGAGGAGCACCTGAGAGTGATGGCTGAGATGGAGCAGAGGATTAATCAGAGCGGCGACGAGATGATCGCTCAGACTATGTCAAGGTTTCAATCATAGATGCATAGCAGCCAAGGGGTTTCTCGACCACAAGCTGAGTGACCCATTCAGTAGCAGAGTGCACCAGTATCGGGAAGTAGTGTCCACTCGACTAAGCCGTTTCCCCATTCATCTCTAAAGGTTAGACCATCATTTAAATTGAGTACATGACGATTAAGATTTTTCACTTGATCACCAATATCATCATAGAGCTAGGATTTCACAATTTTCATCTAAACAAGTTCCACATAACATTCAGGCACCCACTGAGTGCACGTTGTTTTTACAAACTGGAGAAGAAGAGGTCATAGTGGCATGGGGTAAACTTTTCCCTTCAAATCCGAGTGTTATTGTGCACGGTGAACTGCTTCGACCGTACCATGCACGAGTGCTTCTGGATGACATTGTTGCAGAGCATGGTGACGTCTATTTACCGGTGTCGATCCCACAAAGACCTACACTGCATTCTGCACAAACTGCGACAGTGTAGTGGCCAATATGATTGGTCAAACTCTCTGGGAAGGTAATTACTCTTAATCATTGCTCTAAAATTATTGATATACCGCCTTGCATCCATATACTTAATTAGTTAATATCGTAGAAAATGAGTCGACCAAAGACTGATAAGGGAAAAGGGAAAAGAATTGCTGCACCTATTTAATCAAAGGCATCCACCAATTTCATGATTGGACCTTATTTGGTTTAGCAAAGAATATTGACTAGCTTGTCGACTAATATGAAGATTCTGCACTCATCGTTGCTACTGCTGCCACCTCAATGTGATTCCATCACTGTGGAAGATCACGAGAGGATATTTCACCATCAAGTTGAAGCAGGATATACACATCGATTTGAAATATATGTCCGACTTCAAGGAATGTTTCACGAGGGATCGGTTGAATGTGTCGATTATCAAGTCAGCCGTCATGTGAGTGACTTCTACCTTTTATGTTTTGAATGCATTTATTGGTGATGAATTAGATGTTTTAATAAAAAGTAAATAACTAATGGTATTGTCTTCATGGTGCAGGCATGTGCATAATAAGGCGATCGACGTCTACCAAGATCACAGATTCGGATTCCTGTGTCCTGCTATGTGGTGTGAAACCCAGATGACAAGTGACATGCAAGGCCTTATGCAATATCTGACAAATACCATATTTGAATGTGCAGACAAGTCATTTATTATGCTGTCATATCATGAAGGGTATGATATTTGATTATTTCTCTTAGTATAATTTATTTATAGTTTGTGTTAGTTGTTTAATGATTTCAACACATTGTGTAATTTGTGAACAGTCGACATTGGTCATTGCTTGTGCTGGTGATGCAGTACCCACGAGTCTTGCAATTTGACTCACTTGGTAGGGATGTTAAGAGACCAAAGATCGCCAACACAATATTGAGGTAAGTTTGTTATCTTAAACAACAATTGTTACTACTTAACATTAATTGTTTGAAAACTTCCTACTAACACTTAAAACTATATTGCTGATGTATATAGTTCCATAAGAGCTGCATTCATGACAATGGAAAAACTATTGAAGAATAACATCCCTTGGAACCTAGTCAAGGTACTCTTAATTGCTAAATTTGTGTGATAATGTCAATACTAGTTTATAATTGTCAATATATGTGTATGTATAGTGTCCGGTGCAGCCTGGATGTTCCGAATGTGGATACTATGTCATGATATTTATGAATGACATAATAGGAGTGTCGTCCCTTTTACCAGATCACTCGTTAGACAAGGTAACATTCTTTGAAAGTTTCAGTTATGCTCTTTACATGTTGTTAGACTTGTAGGTTTTAGATTAATGTTCAATTTTCTTCAAGGCTTATGAAGAATTGCTCCAAGGTGGTCAATATGAAGATACTCAAATTGTTGAGATTCTTGAGGAATGGTTGGAGTTCGTCTGCACAAGTTTAATGAATTGTTGATGATGAAGATGATTTGTGAACTTTTTCGAGTATGTAATTGTAATTCTGTACACTTGTGGATGGTGTAATGGTAGATTTGAATTGTGATGTGGTTTTTTCTTTGTAATGAAAGTGTGTAATTAAGTGTAATTGCACTGATTAGTTTACTCTCAAATTGTGACGCATCATTGATATTAATTGAGCGCTTTTAGAACTTTATGAATGTGTGTTGGAGCTCTCTTTGTGGATGCAGCTATATTACAGGTCTCATTGAATCATTTAGCGTGGTGTGGTGAATATATATGCTGGGATGGAAAAAAGGGGCTATTTCAGCGGTTCTAAGCTAAGAACCGCCGAAATAGATACAAAAATAGGGTCTGTCTCGGCGGTTCTTAGCTTAACCACCGAGATAGACACAGGGTCGGTCCCAGGGTCGATCCCTAGGGCGGTCAATACCAGAATGTATTCTGGAACGGACCGACTCAGGGACCGACCCAGGTTTAAGGTTGGTCCGTCACAGAAAGCCTTCTAGTATTGACCGCCCTAGAGACCGACCATGTGTCTATCTTGGCGGTTGTAAGCTAAGAACCGCTGAGATAGATGTGGTTAGATTTTGATTTCGGCGGTGCTCATTTCGGTGGTTTACAACCGTCAAAATAGGCCCCTTAGAACCGCCGAAATAGGTCATTTTTCTACTAGTGAAGGGAGTGGCGAAAACTTTCCCAACAAATTTTTGACAAAAATAATGGTCGACGGGATTGCTACAAACTTGTTATTTTGTTAGGGGGTGTTCACTTTGCGAACAAAAAACAAAATGAAATAAAAATTGATAATGTAGGAGAAAGAAAAGAGATTCTCCTACATCAATTAGTCTTTTTGGTTCTAACACAGAAACGGAATAAAATTCATAATTGTATACATTATATAGTGTATATATCGATATTTATTAATTATAATTGATATACAATATTATAAATTATATATAATATATATTAGCATTTCTTTAAAATTTATGAATATTATATAATAATTTTACAGAGTATATATAGTATATTTATTAATACATTAAATTTAAAATAATATTTATTAGTATTCATACTACTAATTAAACCTAAGATTCCTAATTCCCTCCCTTTTCAATACTCCCCCGGTCAATACTCAACTCAACAACACTCCATAGTCCGCTGCTTCTTGCTACTTGAAGCTTGCTCGACCTGCTCCCTCTCCACTTCACCACCGCTGCCACCCACCCCCTGCTCTGACTGTCCGCCCCAATCCACCGCCCATCTCAGTCCTGCCTCTTATTGCTAGCCCGCACCCCACGGCCACAGATGACTGACCACAGACAGTCACACCAGACTCCACCGCTCCTCTTCTCCCTTTTCCCCACCACCACCAACCACTGACTGGCCCTGGTCCGTGATAGACTATACGCTCATCTCCGTTCTCCCTGTCGTCTTGCTCTTTTCCACTCACGACAATTTTTCTCATAACCCTAACAAGTAGCATACATTAAAATTTGGTGTCGTGGTGCGTGTGTCTTCATTATCCTCCTGATTATGTGTGTGTAGGACTTTCTGGCATCCAGAACTATTGCTGCTATTTCTTCTGGTGGCTCACAACCCTAACAAGTAATCACCTTCACTGGTGTAACTGCTGTTGCTATTTCCTCTAGTGGCTCACTCTGGTGGCTGCTATTTCCTCCGAAGAATTAGCTTCACTAACGATTATTTAATTGGCTTATTGTATTTGTGGCTCTTCATTCTCATCTTGGTCTTGGTGTGTTATGTTTAGTAACATACGAATAAGGGGAGGGATCTGAAAATTGCAATTCATATGACCACTAACTACCTTTTCCAATTGAAAGTAGACAACATTCTAATCAGAAAAATAACCACTAACTATCTTTTCCAATTGAAAGTATATCTACCATGATTGTAAGCTCAATAACAAAATAATACAACTTGTAGATAATGGATCAAATCTGTAGCATTGTTCTAAGAAGGATTTTGAAAGTTTTATCTACTTGTTAATCCATTGCAAGGTTAATAAGAAGGATTTGAGTTTTGAGTTACAATGGAGCAAATATGTAGCATCTGTAATTATATATTTTTGAGTTTTGATAAGATTTCCGGGGGGGTGACTGACTTCTAGGAAATGATGTTATTGACTTGAAATAGTGTTAAAAAACTATTTATATGTATATATGATACCACATAGCACAAACTGAAATGGTGGGTTTATAACAAGATCTGGTGTGGTATTATTTATCTTGTTGAATGTACAGGAGTCATGCGATGTGAGAGATGAAGCTTCAAACTATAAACCTCATCCATCTATTATAAAGGAAGTGGCAAGAAAAATGGAAGGATGGAAATTACAAGATGAAGTACGAACAAAATTCTAGAAATCGTAAGTTTGAGAAATGTGGACATGGAACGGGAATGTCTATGCATTCATGTGGTTCATGGTCTATAATTGCACATCAAAAGGCATTAGTTAGTCCACTACCTCTAAATCAAGTGTTAAGTATTTTTGAAAATATAGATGATCATCACCTTGAATTGAGGCTTGTTATGTTTATATATGTTCTTTCTTTCTACACTTCATCAATGCTAAAACTAGATAATATTTTGAAGCAAATTTGTTTTTGGTAATATAAAGTAACTTCAACGATCAGTGTGATGCCATAAGTCCAATGCAGCAGCCTCCTCACCTTTTTTTTTGTCAAGTTTTATTAGATCATTGTATTGTGTTATCTTTGCTTCTATGAGTGTCATGTATAGTTGTATTAGCTAGCGAAGATGATAGAAATCTATAAGTTTTTGTTGAACATAACCGTTTCTAATTTCTTAGATAAACGTAGCATGGAAGACAAGTCATCTAGGTAGGCTAGAAATCATTAAGCTTTAGTTGGTCATTTTGTTCCATAGTACATGAGAATCGGATGACAGAGGAAGTTATTGGGCCTACCTCAGTGGAAAAAGATGAATTAATGTGAGCACTACAAAAATACCACTCATAGTCACAGTCTTTCATTACCCTATGGTGAATGAAGTTGCATATATAGCCTTGTTTATTGATTGTTTTGTTTGTTTATATGGTTTGTGTTTCTTTTTATTTTTTTACCACTCACTACGTGGAAAGAAACGAATTCACCCCTAACAAACAAAGAAAATTTTACAATTTTCATGTATTCTTTCTCTCATATTTTGTTGTTGTTGCTCTCTGTTATACCTATACAAACCTTCGTTGGTTGCTGCTGAATTTTGTAGATCAGTCATGAGTTTCTTTATTTATTTATTTTGAAATTTTGTACGTGGGGATTGACACACCCAATATACTTCTCTCCACTTGCTGAATTTTGTAGATCAGCCATGTGTTTCTGTAACACCCCAACCCGAAATCCAATAACTTGTACAATGATAGCTCCCAAAGATAACTGGAAATGCAGCGGAAAATATATACATAACAACGGGTGGTGCTACAACGCCGCTAGTCACCCATGTGACTAACAAGGCTAACTCCAATATAACTTACAAATGATACGGTCTGAGCGCTGAATACAAACCTCTTAAAATAACAAAACCAATAGTAAAGATACAGTACTGTTAATTGCTTCCGGTAATAATAATCCCCTGTCTTAATTCTACCCCACCTACACTCGGTCGGGTAATCTCTTCAACTTCAGGTACCTGAAAAATGGGGGTGCCCCCAAAGGGGCTCAGCAAACAACGCTGGTATGGAAAACGTGCAGCCCATCGGCTACTGGGCCACACCAACTACTTTGTCAAATACATGCAGTTCATTTTTATAAAGCTGTAAACAAGCATCATGCCATAATCATAACAAGTATCCATACAAGGATAACAATGTCACACAGAACAAGACTTCAGAAGGTCGAGTTAGGTGATTTGTAATCTTTTAATAGTTGTCGGGTCCACACAGTGGGACTGACAGGTGTATATGAGTATGTCAATATAGTGGAGGTATAGTGACCTCGTTAAAAAGGAAAGGTGGGTAATTAGTCCCTCAGAAGATAACGTAGTTAACTCCTGCACTTAAAAGAGGTAGGAATCGAACCCTCGAGAGGAATAAAGCCTTCCTCCCCACTTGAACTGTTCCGGTACGCCGCCGGTGAGTGACATAGTGCACCCAAAACTCCCGTCGCGACGTAAATTGTATAGGAGACGACCTGTGACAGGTACAACTCCAGTAGCATGCATGGCCAGATCCAACTGGGCTCCTCGCTTCTCGTAGTATAGATTTTGTTAGATGTCACATAAGGACGTTAATCAAGAACACAATGTGTATTGTCAATTATCATGTTTAGGATAACGACGTTTGTTATAAAGTGAAGTTAGTGAGAAACTTGAGTACAAGTTCTCGGTATAAAAACGCAGGTATTTTCACTGGTAATGTAGTGTTGTATGCGTGGGACATACACGTCATAGTTAGTATCATTCACCAGTAAAGCAACACAACAGTGCACAAGTAATACAACATCTTACATGCAATTATCTTGGTCATTATTTCAAACAACAGATAGCACACAAGCCGGTGTAATCCGGTAGCAAACAGGTTACAAGAATCCCATACCGTTCACCGTAGACTGTACTTATTTAGTTCCCTCAACGTCTGGTCAAACAATGTCCTAGAATAGGATTAATCTGAGAGTGTTAATTTATGTAACTCTCGTATAATAATTTTATTGATTCATGAAACGATTTCATATTCGTTATTTCATGTGAGGTTTATTTCTTTATACTTAGGTAGTTTCTTTAACCTCTTTTCCTTATTATTATTTAAGGTATTTATATATTTCCAAAACATGTAGTCCTAATTTATAAGACTTATATTGTGTGGTAATTTCTTTTAATTACCTCATGATTGGATGTATAACTTATTTGTTATTTCTTTTGACTTACCTTTAAATCCTTTAATGTTTATAACTATATATTCATGTACCATTTATGTTACATGTTTTACCATTGTCCAAATGACATAGTAATTTATAATTTTATCGATGACATTTATTGGTCACATGTTAGTTAATCCTCCTCTTAACTTTATTTTAAAATATACTATAGCTCCAAATATTACTTTGTGTTTCCACATTAAATTCCTTATAACTATGTAACCCATAGTTTTAATCCCATAAGTCCTTATATTCATTTCCCTTTGATTTACTTGAAAATCTAAAATATATATATTTCCTACCCATGTATTATTTATGATACATATATATAATTGTCTAAATGACATAACCACTTAATAAATCCTCAAATTGTATTTACATGTCACGCATGGGCATATTTTCCCATATCTTTTATTAATTATAAACTAACCCCAAATAATATTATTTCTTTTACAAGTAAATTACTTGTACTTGCATATCATATAGTTTTAATTTCATAAATCCTTAAATCATAATTATCTTTTCAAAATTTCTTAAATATCCATATAGGACCTACAAATATTTTTAAATCCCATAATACATCATACTTTTCGGTTATTATATTATAACCTCATTTATTTCATAAACTTTACTTTATACTCCAAAATACATTATAATACATAGTTTCATTTCCTTAATTAATTAATTCACTAAACCACCACTATAAATTCGGTAATTATTATTTGAACACCTTAATTTTAATAAATCACCAATTAGCCACATTGATTTTCGGCTATGCCATATATTTTCTTATAATTACATTTTTACCTCAAAACTTTATATAAGTTACATATTAACTTATAAACTATAGTTTTAATATTTAATTTCCTTAATTACCAAGTGGACATTTATATTTCTACAAATTATGCTTTCGCCCCATATAAGATCCGGTTTTATAGTTAAACTCTTATAAATTACATAATCACCCCAAAACTTTTATAAACTTAATATTTCATGTCATAAATCATTTTATCCCAAAGTTTCCTCCGGTCAACATTTTGACCAAGGTTAAATTTTATACTTAAACATTATATACTCATAAACTTATATGAATCTCGGCTTTACACCAATCTTTCCATAAATTACAAATAGTCCCAAAACTTTATAATAGTTACTTAATAACTTATAAAGTATAGTTTTAAATATTTAATTCCTCAAAATTTCGGATGTGAACTTTATAATTCTCTTAATTATGAATTCACTCATATTCAACTCCAAACTTTCATAATAAGTTTTATAAATTACATAATAGCCCAAAAACTTTATAAATTGTCATTTTAACACTTGTTTAAATTATCTAAAATTCATAAACTTAATTCCTAACCTTATATTATACCATAATTACTCCAAGGACACCCTTAACTCTCGGCTTTCATAATATATACACCAAACTTTGTAAAAATTACATTTTAGCCACATAACTTAATTAATTAGCCATTAAGCACTAATAAATATTTTTAACTCACCAAACTTTATAATATAAGTTTATATGCATAAGTAGCTCATTAAAACCTATTCTTTACCAAAATATTCGGCCATAATTTTTAAGATACTTTATATACAAAAGTTGATTTATAAGTCATCATAATTATACATAAATACCTATGAGTCATATAACTCATGTAAAAATTATTGTAATGTCTTAGATTGATTTTTAGCTCAAAATAGAGCATATTTGCCCTTGACAAATTGGCTTGAATTTGTATTTATCATTGATAAATTTTGTGACACAAAATGTGTCTTAAGGTAAATATTTTCCATATATGTTATAGATTATATTTTTGGTACATGTTACCATGTAGTTTCGGTTTTAGACTCCTTGGAAGGTGTACATAATTTTTGTATAATTTTTAGAAGCTTAACCAAGCTTAAAACATAAAGATTGGCTTAGTAAACTTACTTCTCAATAAGGGATGGTTAAGTGCTTGAACTCTTCTTGAATCTCCAAGCTTTCTCCAAAGGAAATAGATGTTCCACTTCGGTTTTAATGCAAGAGGTGAAGGAGTTTAGAAGTTAGATCTTAACAAGGATCTTTAGTAGATTTATAAGTAGTTTTCCAAGGATTTACCTTAAGCTTTCCTCCTTAGAATTTCGGCACACCTAAGGTGAATGAAGAACAAATTTTCCTTCATGAAAATGAAGAAGAAAAGAACCTTAGAAGATGTAGAATTCGGTTACACATAAAAATGTGTTTTAAGGATTTTCAAGCACGAAAAATACCTTAAGGTAACCTTGAGATGCTCCTTGGATTAATTTTGATTTAGACAACTTCCTTGGAGTGTTATTTGATGTCGAAACCTTGTGGATATGCTAGGAAGAATTTTGCTTCAAGACTTGATGAGAAATGCTAGGAAATTACCTTAGAAATGAAGATAGAAGTTAAATCTCCATTAATGGACTTAAGAGCTTCAAAGGAAGAAGATGAAGGAAGAAGAGAGGAGCTTACCCAACCGGTTGCAATGTGTGAAAGAGATGGAGGTGCAACCATAAGACTTAGGCTAGTTTGGAAGGAATTTTTGTTTTGTTTATTTTGGACCCATAATTGGCATGTTAGGTCATGTCTTTGTTTAATGTTTTTCTTTAGTTTATTAGGCTCCAAAGTCCCTAAATTAAGGTACTAAATCGGCCATGTTACAAGGCAATGCAAGGTGGAAGAAATTATTGAAGCTAAATGACAAGGAAAGTTAGGTAAGGCTTTATTCCTTTGATTTTTCAATGTTTGCAACTTGTCTTCTTCTTCCCTTGATGACCCACGAATTGGGGCTGTTTTTAGGCCTCTTCAATCGGCTCTAACATGGTTTAGACAGCATGGAGTTGTCACTTGACATTAAGAAATCAAAAAGTAGATTCTAGATCTACTTTTTGCTTTAATCATTTTTATTCTTGTCTAGCTAACATGGCCTTGTTTCCTTGCAGAATTTCGACAGCATGGAGGTCAAATGAGACCAAAATTCTTTTGCAATTAAGTATTATAGCACATGGGAAGGTGAGTCACCATGTTCTATGCCTTTTACAAGTTTTAAATGCAAATTTTATACTAGTTTTTAGGTAGAAAATCGGACCCTATAGAGCTCCTTGTTTGACACTGCCTTTAATTGATTTAGAGGGTCAATTCATCCCCATTTAAGATTCCCAATTCGTGGCATGTCAAAAACTACAAGGTAATTGCGTAAAACGCGTTTTAGTGATACCCGAAGGTGCGTTTTTGTGCTCTAAGGATATTTTGGGAAATAAGTTGTCTTTATGAGTTCCAAGTGTTTATAAACATTTATTATAGTAAATAATGATATATTAAGGTGTTACACTGAGTTATATGAGGTTACATCAACTCATGACATAATTTTCGGGCTATCGGGACACTCCTGAGGCAAAAAGGAGCGTTAAGGAAACTCCCCGAGGATTTTGTTGAATTTTGAGAAACTAGCTCGTGGGTTACATTTATAATGATTATTAATGATGTTAGGAACTCTAGGAATGAATTTTATAGGAGTTCGTGCCGCCTCGGCACCTCTCCGGGCTTTTCGTGCTTTAAGAGGCGTGCGTGAGCACTCCCTAGCGTTTTGCGTTTTTGACTAGATATAGCCTAGGGACTATGTTTGTATAGTCATATAATGAGGGTATGACCATTTGGTTTGAGTTTTAGAAGGTCATACAAGGTCATGCTTAATCGTATGTTTCTAAGGCGTTTTACAAACGTTCTTCTTGTCAAGATGTTTAGTGCGCATCTTTGACCTTTGATGAGTTATTATATCTTCATAATATATACAATAGGTGTAACATAAGTTGTTACATTTATCTAAATGTGTATTTCAATTTATTGTAGC
This sequence comes from Limonium bicolor, assembly GCA_023374045.1. Lineage (NCBI taxonomy): Eukaryota > Viridiplantae > Streptophyta > Magnoliopsida > Caryophyllales > Plumbaginaceae > Limonium > Limonium bicolor. The sequence continues at coordinate 67,809,862 of CM041783.1, forward strand.
ATTTACAGATGCTTAGGCATTCGTAAAGTATTTACGTTGCTCGTTTGTATACACGTTGGTATTGTTCTTTTCTTGTTGATGCTCTTTCTATCGAGCTAGTTATGCAAGAAGTTTAATCCTTGTTAATAATCGTACATGAACGTTTGTACGAATATGTTTAGTAAAATTACGCCAGTTAGCGTTTATGGTAAAATGACTATTTTAACGTGACGTTTGCATGCGTGGGTTTGCATGTGCACGCGTAGTACTATTGATTTACGTAACTTGTGCATGCTTAGTTTAGCATGCTTAACTAAAATGATCTGTTTTCTCCATTATTTAATAGTTTAAGGTATTAATTAGATTTGGGGTATTTCAATCTACCCCCCTTAAAAAGGACTTCGCCCCGAAGTCTCGTATCTAAGTTCAAATGGTTGTGGGGAATCAAGTTCCACTAAGCATCCACAACTCATTCTATTTTAGGATCAAGTCCCAAGTTTCACTACTTTTAAGTTCGTAGTATATATTCAATCATAACATACAGTGTAATGAGCATGAAAGGTCTCACCAAAAATAACTTTAGTGCAGTGCAACGTAGTGCACGAAATTCATCAAGTAGTGTAGCATAGTACAGATCATGCAAACACGGAGTCATTCCAATATAGCGTAACGTAGTACACATCATCATGTAAAACAAAGTAGCTTCAATATAGTGTAACGTAGTACACATAATCCATTCACGCTAGTGTAACGTAGTACACATCATCAAGTAAGAGTTCATAGAATCACAAAGTCATACTTGTTCACATACAAATCACAGTGCAACAGTACAATGAAAGTGTACTTCCATGCTAAAAATGCTAAAACACAGTAGGCTCTCCCCCCCCTTAAAAAGAGGGGTACACCCACGTACCCTAGACTAGCATAACTTGTCTCTTATTTAAACTTATGATTAGTTTAAAAGATAGCCTCTCGGCTGTGAGATTCTAGGTGGGTATGGCACATATTTTGGTTAAGATACGTGAAATACGTTGCGCATTTCCCTAGAGCTCAGTAAATAATTTTAACTGATGGGACCACCCGCTTCCTTTGCGTGACTCTGATAAAGTAATGTTCAATCATTTTGAAATAGTCTTAGATGCGCTTCATAGGTGGTATATTTAAGTTTCTTTATGTTCACATGTAGAGTTGATGAGTTGGGTTCACCATTATTTTCGTTTGATTGTCATTGTTGATCTTGATTGGACTTCTGTCCGTTTACGGGGTATTGCCACTAAGAATCTATGCATTCTCTGACATGTTTTATTTTGCATTATCATGTTTTTATATTTGAATCCCGTATGTATGGGTGAAGGTGATTTACCATCTTGGTTGTTGCCGATATTATTCCATGTCTTGTTTAGACTGTCGGATCGATGTGCCGCGTTATGCTACTGCTCCCGATTATCTTTTCTCTAAGTAACTGCTAGTTGCAGCATAGTTGGTATTCCTCATTGCATATCTTATTGCTGTACGTCGGCTTCCAATAATGTAACACCCCTACCGCTAATACCGTCATTACTGTACAAATACTTACCTTCGCAGCGGATATTACTTACTCAACGGCGGGTGTAAAATGCCGTTAGTCACCCACGTGACTAACAAGGCGGATTACAATACTACATACTATCGGTCTGATGATTATGAATATACCGAGTGCTCTACATAATACATTACTTTCCCTTGCATACCAATCCATAATTCGATACAACTCCAATACAATACTATACCGAGTATACTACAATCCTTAATTTTACCGATACAGTTTGGACTTCCAAATTTCCCAATACATTACAGGTTCCATCCCTTCCATACTACTACCCATGCTTACATAGCAGTCCCCGTCCTACTCTCTCGAACGGTGGCCAGCTTCGAGTACCTGCACACTAAAAACGGTCTCCCGAGGGGGTCAGCTTACGCTGCATATGAAATCCGCATATACCGCGTGCTAACCGTGGTACGCCGACTACTTTGGATCGGATATACATGGAGTTCATTTTACATGCATTCATACATACTCATACTACAACAATACAATCAAAGATACCTACATAAATGTACAAGTTCAATACTTACTAAGGAAGACAATTCAATAGTCAACCATTCGTCTTTATTATACATTCATTACTCTTCGTACTGTGTTCGATATTCGTTACTCTACTCATACTCGCTCCTTACTCTTGCATACTCATCGCTCCATGTTCAATACCTTACTCGTACACGATCCTTACTCTGTACTCGTTACTATACTGGTGCATACTCACCACTCAATTCTCTACACTTACTCTTACATACTCGATACTCCATACTTACTCATACATACTCAATACTCAATACTTACTCATACATACTCAATACTCGGTACTCCTTACATACTCATACTTGCTTCTTACTCGATACTCATTACCTTACTCATACATACGCAATACTCATTACTTTGGTCTCTGGGCGGAGTCATACTCAAGACTCGCCACCGGACCTACAATACGAGGGCTATACGCTTAGCTCCTCAAATACTCAAATGTCCGTTCTACCGGACTACACGAATTCCCAACACTCTTCTCTTAGAGCACAATACAACCTCATGGGTTAGCCTAGAAGTATCTCTCTCGATAACCTCTGTTAGCTTAGGGAATTACTACCGTCTAGTATCCTCAGATTTAAGGGTTTCCCCAACATATCGAATACTCTCTCGTTCGGGGCATACTTACATCAGTCGGGTCCTCTCATAATGGGTCGACTAATTACTAAGGGGTTTGGAGATCCCTCATCATTCTTTACTACTCTCATGGTTCATGTTTTGCACCAAGATTAGTTCCTCTAATAGAGGTTACTTATATACTTCCACTACTGTTCGTTTGTGGATTACTCATTTCATTTCTCCTACCGTTATCGGGAGGTTATTACTCCCGTACACTCCCTCACATTCTAGTGAGTTCATTGATTTACGTTATCGTTTATTGTTTCGTTGGTTTAGTGCGTTGCTACGGTTCCATTGGTTCACACATGACTCTTACCACGAGTCTATACACCATAAGACTCATCTATGAGTCGGTCTACGCACTAAGCGAGGCCACACAATCAATCAAGAAAGGTTAGCTCAATCAACATACAACAAGACATGCTACGAAAGGCAATAAACCGTTTTCATGCTTTAGTCTTGATTAGCCGGCATACAGCACACAAATCAACGTAACTCGGTTAGCATACGGGGCATGAGGAAATCATACCTTTCACCGGGGTTAGCTTTAACACGTGTTCCCTTGTTCCTTGGTTCACACTTGTTCCACTGATAATGTTTCAACATTATGATTAATACTATACTCTTATGATACACAAATAATTACTACTCCCGTACTTACCCCGTTATCCCGGTGTACTTAATGTTCTTATACTCTCAACTTGCTTAGTTACTTTTACACTTGTTTTCATACTCATATACTTACTTTCTTTCCTTTGTTATTTCAATTGTAGTGTACTACTACATATATGCATATTTGTGTATAGGCATATATATATACATATGATTATCATAATCATATAGTAAATTTTTTTTTTTTGACTCGACCGGACTTGCGACCGACCTTGCAAGTCCGGTCCATTCCAGTAGCTACCAGTACGGGAAATTTTCTGGCTCGACCGAACTTGCAAGTCCGGTCGCAAGTTCGGTCCATTCCAGAAGCTTACTTCTGCGGAATTTTTCTGGCTCGACCGAACTTGCAAGTCCGGTCGCAAGTTCGGTCCATTCCAGAAGCTTTCTTCTGCGGAATTTTTCTGGCCGACCGAACTTGCAAGTCCGGTCGCAAGTCGGTCGCAAGTTCGGTCCATTCCAGAAGGTTTCTGACGGGAGAATTTTCTGGTCCGACCGAACTTGCATGTCCGGTCGCAAGTCCGGTCGATTCCAGAAGGTTTCCCGTCTTTTTAAATCTGGGCTCGACCGAACTTGCAAGTCCGGTCGCAAGTCCGGTCCGGCCCAGTACTTCAGTTTTAAAATCTGTTTTCAGTCCTCTCTTTTACCCATTACTTCCCCAATCTTCCTACCTGTAATCCCACATGTTTTAGTGCCATTTAGGCTTCCTAATATACCTTAATCCATCCACCAAATCCATTACTCATTTCTAAATCCACATACACAATTCCTTCACTTCTTCTTCAACACTTATGCATAGTTTTTGTGTCTCTTATGCTACAGATTTTACCATTCCATTCTCCCATCCAATACTTTCTCAACCAATGCCATTCCTAGCATTCTAAATACTTCTCCTTACCATACCAATTCATTTCCAAGCCATTGCACTACCTATACCCAAGTTCCAACACTCATCCTACAAAATTCTGCACATTAAATTCTCCTAACTTCTCCAATGTATTCTTATACACTTTGCTACAGATTTTACACCTCTTTATCTCTCATACTACAATTACCATTCCATTGCTACTAAACCTCTCTACTAATTCCAATACACACCTTGGTTCTCCCAATCACCAAGTCATCCTCAAGTACATAATTCCTACTAAAATTTTGCCATAGTTCATCTACTTTCCTTACTTATCCACACACATCCTTTCTCATCAAATTCATCCCTATTCTAGCCAAACCACAAGGGTTCTATCAGCACACTTGCAAAATTCCAATACACTAATATTTCCTCAATCACATTACCAATACACCATTATTCCTCAAATAGCATTACTAATGTACATACACCCTTCTTTTGGCTCTAAGGCCTACAAATCCACACATTTACTCACTAGTACTCAAATTTCCACAAACTACAATACCAATACAATAATTTGGGTTCTTTAAATATTTTACCCATTCCCATTACTCTAATGCAATAGAATTTACATTAGGAAGGAGCTCTTACCTTGAGCTTTTGATTCCTTCTTTTCTTTCCCATTTCTCCTCTTGTTCTCTTTCTTGTCCAAGTCGATTTTGTGGGGAATGGAGTTGCCAAACTACATTCCCATTACCCAAGCACACAAAGACAAGCATAATTAACCTACTAACCCTCATAATAACACTAATTCATTGAAGTGTTTAAAATGCAAATTCTAGGGTTTACCTTTGGAGTGTTTTAGGAGGGGTTCTAGCCCTTGGTTCAAGAAGGAGTTCTCACCACCATTGGAGGGTTGAAGCAAAGCTCCAAAACAAGAGGAAAAACAAGGTGAGAGGGAGAGAGAGTAAAATCGGCCATACAAGGGGATGGAGAAATATGAGGTCTCTCATGGAGATTTTTACCTTGTTGGAAAGATGAGACTCCAAGCTTCACAATGGTGTGCTTTTCTCTTCAAATGGGGAAAACCCATGGAGATGAAACTCATCCTTTTTGAATTTTGAAAAGATAGAAATGTAGAGGAGGATGAGGGGATTACAAATATGTAATTTATTTTACATTTGGGGCTCAAATGGAGCTAGAGCAAGGAGAGAAAGAAGAAAAGCCATGAGAGGTGTTGGAGCTTCTCAAAAATCGCCCAGCTCAAGGAGGGAGAGAGAAATCGATGGGGAAGGAGAAGGAGAGGAAAGAGAAGGAGGGAAAGAGAAATGAGAGAGGAGAGAGAGGGTGGGGTTGCTTTTGTCCTTTTATTCTACTTTTGCTTTTTGACTCATTATTTATTTAGCTAGTGTGTGTGTGAGAGAGAGCTGTTTACACCAGTAAAAACCGGCCCCCTCTGTAAATACTAGCTGGAGCGGTTTTCGTTTTTTACAGAAACCGCTCGTTATTTTACCCGGTTTTTGATACTATTCACTAATCGGGCCCGTTTTCCGGAAGTTTCTCGTTTCTTTATTTTTATTGGTTATTAAGCTTCCATAAATGCTTAATAATTATTATTTAATGATTTGTAATTTTTTTACGGGTCTGTTTGACCACTTAAAGCCACGTTTTCGGGTTTCCTCGAAAAACGTGCGCTAAAGCTCTTTTAGCGTTTTAATACATTTCTTGGATCCGTTTTCTTCGGGAATCATTCCCGTATACTAATTAGGCACGATTAAGCCTTAGGAATCCTTACGATACTATAACCGAGGTCTCGTACCTCCTATGGTTATTTAACGCTCATTTTAGCGTTTTCCGCTTCCTAAGCGTGTTTCTCATTCCTTTGGATTTATTTTCTTTACCAAAAATTACTTAGGCACTATTAGGCCCTTAAATACTATATTAGAATAATATAATCACCATATTTAAGTTCGGGGTATTTCAATCTACCTCCCTTAAAGAACTTTGCCCTCAAAGTTGGTGAATCTAATATTGCTACTTGTATACATACTCTATGCTAAGGTTGTAACCTATACATATATCTTGTCAAACTCCGAATGTCTGACATGATGCATACTACGCATCCAAACAGCATGTCACTGCATGCATAGCAATCAAAAGTATCCGTTTTACTTCTCTCCAAGGGGGTCCATCCGAAGACAATTAGTTACAATCCTCCCCCAATGGCGAGTGATCCCTCAGGTACCGGTCACGTTTGAACACTTACGCTTTCTGGTTCACGGCCGTCATGACTTGAGCACTTACGCTTTCTGGCTCTACGGTCCTTTGGTTCTGATCAAATTCATTTGCACATATAGAGATCCTCAGGCACTTACTCATACTTACTTACTCATACTTACTCGGGACTACACTGCCCCAGTGCCCTTGGAAAAATACAAAACACACACTGTTACCGTACACCCGGTGTAGTGGTTTCAAACTACTCTACACTTCCACAGACTCAAAACTAGCTTCACCTCCTATGGTTTCGACCGGATACCCATGCCTAGGCATGGAAGATCCACTAGCGCCCGTGGGAGCGGTTTTAAACCGATCCTCATTCTCGAGTTTGAAGAAAACGTTGTACCAAATTAGTTTTGGAAATTCATTTTGAAAACCTTGCATACATCTCCCAATTTCAATTTATGATGATCATTCCTATTACTAGTGTTATTATTGTGGCCACTTAAGGGAGCTTCCAGAGTCCTTCAACCCCAATGTGATCAGCATTGGTGTTGAACTATCCTTCCACTCCAATTTGTGTTCGGCTTCCCTTGATCGCTAGCAAATCAAGTTCCACTTCCCACCTCAATACAAACAGACAGATTGTCAAACATTATTCCGTTTCTATCTTTTTAATCTTGCTACTCCTAATCATACACATACATTTTCCAATTCATATGATTCACTTACTTACTTACTAATCATTTCATCGATTATTGCTACATCTTCTCCAACTGCTATACTTTAAGAATTCAAGGGTATAATATTCCATTAATTTGCTATACTCCAATTTATACTCATAAAATACATCAGTTGTACACCGATTCATACTCATTACATACGTCGGTTGTATACCGATTTATACTCATTACCTACATCGGTTCCGTACCGATTTATACTCCTCAAGTCTCCCATACATACTCATTCTTCATACTATTACCAATCGGGGTTCTCATTCCCATGGAGTTTCTCTACTTTTCCTATACTTGCTTCTCAAATAACCATGATTACACGATGAGTGAATACAAATGTTTATGTAACATAAGTATCGATCATCCAAAACAAATACTTTTACGCTATGCGCATTGTAGTTTACGCACCTATCACGTAAAACATTCATTTCGCGGTTTTCGCTCTACCCCCCTTAAAAGGGATTACGCCCACGTAATCTACCATGTGTCAACATTGGACATTGGTCGAAGGCATTCAGCCGTCATGGAGTGGTTCAGTTTCCATGCAGTCTATTATACAATGTTCCTTGATCAACGGGTCTTAACTGTGCTGTCGGTTAGTCCCTGCATCAAGAATTTTCATCGGAGTTTATCTAACTCTTGACTGGGTTCGGTTCTAGCCTGAATGGCTTTAAGGCATTAACGATTAACCTTTTGTTCACTAGGTGTACTTCACTTAGAATTCTGGCCCACTAGCTTCTGCTGCGCGACCCTGATAACTTGGGTTATTCGCCCTTCTTGTTATCTTAAATGTGCTATACAACACCTTTTTTTTCCTTCTTATTGTGGGAATAAGGTTTATTGACCAAGTGTGGTGTTCTCTTACCGTGCTCGAATTCGGTGAGTTGTAGATTCATAACCAGCTCTCTGGCAATGTATATACATACTGTTGTGTTTGTAGTGATCATTCACTTGGTTTCTCCGACTTATTGTCGGTTGAGGTTAAGTCACTACTTAGTTGTAGTGCTTCCTCTGTCGTTAGTAGCTTCTAAGCTACACCAGTTTCTCTGGTTCATTACAAGTGTTCTTTACTTGTATGACCTTGCATTTTCCATGCGTCGGTCCTTGTGACTTTCTTAAGTCCCCTTTCGCTTTTATTCCAATGGAATTCACATCTTGTGATTGTTGGTGTGTTTCACACTCTTCGTGCTCTTTGGCCTTAGGCCGCATGGTTTGTTTCTAAGCTTTTACTTGACTGGCTTATGCCACGTTTACTGGTGAAAGGAGGGATTTACCATGATTTACATTTTCCATCTTCCTAGCTATCTCACTTGATCATTAACTGTACAAGTGCAATACCAAAACGCTCAGTCCTACAGAGTGCAGAGGCGTAAATGCTTGGCAGTAACTCTCTTATGAGATCGTAATAGGAATTATTGTTACTCCTTAAGGTGGTGTTTCATCATTTCGTGCGGACTCCTGGCTTGTTGCCCAGTCTGTCCACCATCTTGTGTTAACAACCCCATAGTATTGGGTGGTTATTCACATACGTTGGTCGCCTGTTGCGCACCATGTTCTTACTGATTTCACGGTATTGGTCTACATGGCATCCACTGTTGCTAGCTTCAGCTCATGCATCTCTATCATTCATACGATGGTTTCCCATGTATTTGGCAATACCAAATATGGTATTCCTTTATTTTTCTGAGCTCCCTGAGCATCATTGGTTTTATAACCGGTTACTCCTTGGTTGTCATCAATTGCTGTTGAAGCTTATTTCAAATTGCTTGGAGATAATTGTATGCTCAAGCTTGACTACTTTAGTAGTTCTGAAAAGGATATATTTCTCGACAGTTACTGATGGTATCCCCTTCTTGGGATCCACGCGTTCACCGCTCTTGCGGTCTCACGTTTATGAGGAAATTCTCCATTATTGGTTGTTGCTCTTTTATCGGTGTCATTCTTGACCACTTCTCACATAGTTCGCCTTGGTTTTGCAACCGTTGGGTTGTGTGGTAACAGTTTCGTGGCATACTAGCCATATCGCCTAGAGCTCTGCTCATCGTAAGCCGTTCCGAAGTGGTTACTTCTCCGTATACCATATGATGGCTTGGAGGTGATACTGGGCTCCATGATAAGATCATCGCATCACGCTTCCGTTTGTTGGAGACCCTTTTTGCATCTTTGTATTGATCGATATCATCTATTAATCTGGGGTATTCCCTGTCAAGTGGGATCCCTTCGGTGTTCTAACCGAACGTTCGTTCCAATTGTGGTGTTCTTACCACGACTTTTCATCCAACTGTGTTGACTTGATACCCTTTATGGATTGCTCCTGGGTGTTATTGATTATGCTATCGCATCTGGCTGATATTTATACGCATGTTCAGTTCGTCATCCTACCTTGCGGTTCAGGATCTTAGTTATCCCGTTAAGGGTTATAAAGTCTCCCGTTCTTAGGGTAGACCTTGGTGTTTTTCTTGTGTTATAACGGATTTGATATCCCTTCCGGTGATGAATGGTATTTCTGGTACCTTATGACATCACCCTGTGTGTTTGTGGTAGTTGTTCTAGGGATTCTATCCCGTTCATTGAACCCGATGTGTTAATGTTAGGCATTTGCCTTACTGTGCTTAGACTGGGTATTCCTTCCAGTTATCATGCTTTTCTTAGATATATTCGAGACATAACCAATGTCTTATCCCGTTGTTAGTGCTTCTTGCACTTTCAACTCTTACTCATCCTCCTGTAGTAGGTTCTTGACTTCTTAGCTCGTAGCTTATCTGGGTTTCTTCTGCTCATTTTGGGTATCCAACTGTTCCGTTTTGAGTTTACTTATGGTCCGTAGCACAGAGTTGACTACTTCCCGTGTTTCGTACACTACATGTATACATACGTGGGGTACCGTCTTGGCACGTTACCACTTACCTAACTATCTGTCAGGCCCGCAAGCTCCTTCGGATGCGGTCGTCCCACATCCCGTATTTGGGTACACTCGTAGTGTTCGTCACACGCCTAGGTGAAGTATTCTATTGTCAACTCCCCTTGTATCATTCTATGATACTCACGTAATTCCGTCTGTTTGGTTTTAAAATCCAAGGTTTAAAAGAAGAGTTTGTGATTTTGAAAGAAAAATTTGGGTTTTGAAATAACAGTTCAGTGTTAAAGAGGAATTCTTCATGGCGTTGCCATGTTTGCGGTCTTGACCAAGTTCACCTTCTTGCTGATTGGTATGTCCTTAATACAATGCTCGTGCCGTTAGGCCTTCCGAGGGTTCGTTATTTAACATCCTTAGGATTGGTGATCCTATATTTGCTCCATTCGTCATAGCGGTACTTTGACAAGTATCTGGGGGTTGTTAGAAGTATTCCAATCGTCTTGTAGCTGTTGCACTTGCCCTGGGCAAGTGCGCGGGTAGGTTGTTTTTCGGTTAACGCATACCGGTGGCGGTATCGTTTCCATCCATAATTGGTGGTTTTATTAGGTCTTCATTTGATCCTTTGATCTTGGTGATCGATCCCCTGAGTCGCTTCTCAGTGTACTTGACGTGGTTGTCGTCCATCCGGGTGTCTCACACCTTCAGTGTGGTTACAAGACCTGTCTTATCCTTAGGAACCAGGTTGTGGTCCTATAGGTGTATGTGTTACGATTTCTTTCATAGTTATCTGAACTATGTTGTTCGGTTATTACAGCTCTTGGCATGTAGGTTTGGTGTTAATCCAACCTCGACTAACTCCTTAGTCGGTTTGTATACCGTTGTTGGTATCATCAAAGATTACGGTCCGTAGACTCTCTTGTCTCGGCTTGTTACTCCATTTTCCTTGCTTCCTTGCACGACTGTGCTTCTCTTCTTGCTGGCCACACATGGTTCTCGCGACTGCGAAGCATGTCGCCCCATGGTGCCATAAATTCCATTATCCTTGTGCTTAGGATCTTCATTCCTCCGCCATTCAGTGCGGTCCTTGTCATTCAACGGGAACCGTCTTCGGGACTTCCAGTTCTTGGACTCTACCGTATGACAGGTTCTTTCTAATAAAGTTTACTGCAACTGCCAGATCGGGTGTTACCCGAGTGTGAGAGGTCTTTCCATCTCTCTGGCGTTTGTCCCAACTTACAATGGGGGACGCGGAGGGCGGGTATGGTTACTGTAGGTATCCATATCACATTGGAAATTCCTATCTAGCGTCCTCACACACTAGCACTCAACCCATAGCCCTAAGTCTCTACTTCCTAACTCGGTATTTACCTAAACTCGGTATTTCATCCATCAGAGCGATACTTCGCTCTGATACCACTTTTTGTAACACCCCTACCGCTAATACCGTCATTACTGTACAAATACTTACCTTCACAGCGGATTACTTACTCAATGGCGGGTGTACAATGCCGTTAGTCACCCACGTGACTAACAAGGTGGATTACAATACTACATACTATCGGTCTGATGATTATGAATAACCGAGTGCTCTACATAATACATTACTTTCCCTTGCATACCAATCCATAATTCGATACAACTCCAATACAATACTATACCGAGTATACTACAATCCTTAATTTACCGATACAGTTTGGACTTCCAAATTTCCCAATACATTACAGGTTCCATCCCTTCCATACTACTACCCATGCTTACATAGCAGTCCCCGTCCTACTCTCTCGAACGGTGGCCAGCTTCGAGTACCTGCACACTAAAAACGGTCCCCCGAGGGGGTCAGCTTACGCTGCATATGAAATCCGCATATACCGCGTGCTAACCGCGGTACGCCGACTACTTTGGGTCGGATATACATGGAGTTCATTTTACATGCATACATACATACTCATACTACAACAATACAATCAAAGATACCTACATAAATGTACAAGTTCAATACTTACTAAGGAAGACAATTCAATAGTCAACCATTCGTCTTTATTATACATTCATTACTCTTCGTACTGTGTTCGATATTCGTTACTCTACTCATACTCGCTCCTTACTCTTGCATACTCATCGCTCCATGTTCAATATACTCGTACACGATCCTTACTCTGTACTCGTTACTATACTGGTGCATACTCACCACTCAATTCTCTACACTTACTCTTACATACTCGATACTCCATACTTACTATACATACTCAATACTCAATACTTACTCATACATACTCAATACTCGGTACTCCTTACATACTCATACTTGCTTCTTACTCGATACTCATTACCTTACTCATACATACGCAATACTCATTACTTTGGTCTCTGGGCGGAGTCATACTCAAGACTCGCCACCGGACCTACAATACGAGGGCTATACGCTTAGCTCCTCAAATACTCAAATGTCCGTTCTACCGGACTACACGAATTCCCAACACTCTTCTCTAGAGCACAATACAACCTCATGGGTTAGCCTAGAAGTATATCTCTCGATAACCTCTGTTAGCTTAGGGAATTACACCGTCTAGTATCCTCAGATTTAAGGGTTTCCCCAACATATCGAATACTCTCTCGTTCGGGGCATACTTACATCAGTCGGGTCCTCTCATAATGGGTCGACTAATTACTAAGGGGTTTGGAGATCCCTCATCATTCTTTACTACTCTCATGGTTCATGTTTTGCACCAAGATTAGTTCCTCTAATAGAGGTTACTTATATACTTCCACTACTGTTCGTTTGTGGATTACTCATTTCGTTTCTCCTACCGTTATCGGGAGGTTATTACTCCCGTACACCCTCACATTCTGGTGAGTTCATTGATTTACGTTATCATTTATTGTTTCGTTGGTTTAGTGCGTTGCTAGGTTCCATTGGTTCACACATGACTCTTACCACGAGTCTATACACCATAAGACTCATCTATGAGTCGGTCTACGCACTAAGCGAGGCCACACAATCAATCAAGAAAGGTTAGCTCAATCAACATACAACAAGACATGCAACGAAAGGCAATAAACCGTTTTCATGCTTTAGTCTTGATTAGCCGGCATACAGCACACAAATCAACGTAACTCGGTTAGCATACGGGGCATGAGGAAATCATACCTTTCACCGGGTTAGCTTTAACACGTGTTCCCTTGTTCCTTGGTTCACACTTGTTCCACTGATAATGTTTCAACATTATGATTAATATACTCTTATGATACACAAATAATTACTACTCCCGTACTTACCCCGTTATCCGGTGTACTTAATGTTCTTATACTCTCAACTTGCTTAGTTACTTTTACACTTGTTTTCATACTCATATACTTACTTTCTTTCCTTTGTTATTTCAATTGTAGTGTACTACTACATATATGCATTATGTGTATAGGCATTATATATATATACATATGATTATCATAATCATATAGTAAAAATATTTTTTTTTTGACTCGACCGGACTTGCGACCGACCTTGCAAGTCCGGTCCATTCCAGTAGCTACCAGTACGGGAAATTTTCTGGCTCGACCGAACTTGCAAGTCCGGTCGCAAGTTCGGTCCATTCCAGAAGCTTTCTTCTGCGGAATTTTTCTGGCCGACCGAACTTGCAAGTCCGGTCGCAAGTTCGGTCCATTCCAGAAGGTTTCTGACGGGAGAATTTTCTGGTCCGACCGAACTTGCATGTCCGGTCGCAAGTCCGGTCGATTCCAGAAGGTTTCCCGTCTTTTAAATCTGGGCTCGACCGAACTTGCAAGTCCGGTCGCAAGTCCGGTCCGGCCCAGTAAGTTTTAAAATCTGTTTTCAGTCCTCTCTTTTACCCATTACTTCCCCAATCTTCCTACCTGTAATCCCACATGTTTTAGTGCCATTTAGGCTTCCTAATATACCTTAATCCATCCACCAAATCATTACTCATTTCTAAATCCACATACACAATTCCTTCACTTCTTCTTCAACACTTATGCACAGTTTTTGTCTCTTATGCTACAGATTTTACCATTCCATTCTCCCATCCAATACTTTCTCAACCAATGCCATTCCTAGCATTCTAAATACTTCTCCTTACCATACCAATTCATTTCCAAGCCATTGCACTACCTATACCCAAGTTCCAACACTCATCCTACAAAATTCTGCACATTAAATTCTCTAACTTCTCCAATGTATTCTTATACACTTTGCTACAGATTTTACACTTCTTTATCTCTATACTACAATTACCATTCCATTGCTACTAAACCTCTCTACTAATCCCATAAACACCTTGGTTCTCCCAATCACCAAGTCATCCTCAAGTACATAATTCCTACTAAAATTTTGCCATAGTTCATCTACTTTCCTTACTTATCCACACACATCCTTTCTCATCAAATTCATCCCTATTCTAGCCAAACCACAAGGGTTCTACCAGCACACTTGCAAAATTCCAATACACTAATATTTCCTCAATCACATTACCAATACACCATTATTCCTCAAATAGCATTACTAATGTACATACACCCTTCTTTTGGCTCTAAGGCCTACAAATCCACACATTTACTCACTAGTACTCAAATTTCCCAAACTACAATACCAATACAATAATTTGGGTTCTTTAAATATTTTACCCATTCCCATTACTCTAATGCAATAGAATTTACATTAGGAAGGAGCTCTTACCTTGAGCTTTTAATTCCTTCTTTTCTTTTCTATTTCTCCTCTTGTTCTCTTTCTTGTCCAAATCGATTTTGTGGGGAATGGAGTTGCCAAACTCCATTCCCATTACCCAAGCACACAAAGACAAGCATAATTAAACTACTAACCCTCATAATAACACTAATTCATTGAAGTGTTTAAAATGCAAATTCTAGGGTTTACCTTTGGAGTGTTTTAGGTGGGGTTCTAGCCCTTGGTTCAAGAAGGAGTTCTCACCACCATTGGAGGGTTGAAGCAAAGCTCCAAAACAAGAGGAAAAACAAGGTGAGAGGGAGAGAGAGTAAAATCGGCCATACAAGGGGATGGAGAAATATGAGGTCTCTCATGGAGATTTTTACCTTGTTGGAAAGAGGAGACTCCAAGCTTCACAATGGTGTGCTTTTCTCTTCAAATGGGGAAAACCCATGGAGATGAAACTCATCCTTTTGAATTTTGAAAAAATAGAAATGTAGAGGAGGATGAGGGGATTACAAATATGTAATTTATTTTACATTTGGGGCTCAAATGGAGCTAGAGCAAGGAGAGAAAGAAGAGAAGCCATGAGAGGTGTTGGAGCTTCTCAAAAATCACCCAGCTCAAGGAGGGAGAGAGAAATCGATGGGGAAGGAGAAGGAGAGGAAAGAGAAGGAGGGAAAGAGAAATGAGAGAGAGAGGAGAGAGGTAGGGTTGCTTTTGTCCTTTTATCTACTTTTGCTTTTTGACTCATTATTTATTTAGCTAGTGTGTGTGTGAGAGAGAGCTGTTTACACCAGTAAAAACCGGCTCCCTCTGTAAATACTAGCTGGAGCGGTTTTCGTTTTTTACAGAAACCGCTCGTTATTTTACCGGTTTTTGATACTATTCACTAACCGGGCCCGTTTTCCGGAAGTTTCTCGTTTCTTTATTTTTATTGGTTATTAAGCTTCCATAAATGCTTAATAATTATTATTTAATGATTTGTAATTTTTTTTACGGGTCTGTTTGACCACTAAAGCCACGTTTTCGGGTTTCCTCGAAAAACGTGCGCTAAAGCTCTTTTAGCGTTTAATACATTTCTTGGATCCGTTTTCTTCGGGAATCATTCCCGTATACTAATTAGGCACGATTAAGCCTCAAGAATCCTTACGATACTATAACCGAGGTCTCGTACCTCCTATGGTTATTTAACGCTCATTTTAGCGTTTTAGTGTGATACCCAGTGTAGGGGTCACCTCCCACATCGATCGGGAGAGCGCACGAACCACACCTTATAGGTGGGGATACTCTTGCCTTGTGTGAGGCCTTTTGGGGATGGTACCCCGGAAGCAAAACCGTGCGGGCTGCGGCCCAAAGCGGACAATATCACACAAGTGGGTTGATTACTGGGCTGTTACAGATGGTATCAGAACCAGGCCCAGGTCGGTGTGCCAGCGGGGACGCTGGGCTCCCAAGGGGGGTGGAGTATGATACCCAGTGTAGGGGTCACCTCCCACATCGATCGGGAGAGCGCACGAACCACACCTTATAGGTGTGGGGATACTCTTGCCTTGTGTGAGGCCTTTTGGGGATGGTACCCCGGAAGCAAAACCGTGCGGGCTGCAGCCCAAAGCGGACAATATCACACAAGTGGGTTGATTACTGGGCTGTTACAAATAATATTGTAAAGTTTACCCATCCTGTGATGCTCAAGCGCTTGTCATGTATCTTCCATTATCCTTTTAGAGAAAATCCACTACGAGGTTCTTCCTCTACGTGGCATATACTGTAATACAGTTCACCTTCTATTTGATTTTTCATCGTTGAGTTCTTCACGAGTTTCACTTGATTGTTTGTGCTTATTTCTGATAGCTGCTCGTGGCGGTGATATCACTAAGATTTTTCTCATCAATATTACTGAGGTG
This sequence comes from Limonium bicolor, assembly GCA_023374045.1. NCBI lineage: Eukaryota > Viridiplantae > Streptophyta > Magnoliopsida > Caryophyllales > Plumbaginaceae > Limonium > Limonium bicolor. The sequence continues at coordinate 67,826,493 of CM041783.1, forward strand.
TCTTGCCCTTTATCAGAGTTGATTCCTTTCCTGTGTTCCTCCCGCTAGTTGCTTTCGCGTATGGGGTATCTTCTTGATATATGTCACTACTTACCTGTCCAATTTTGGATTATTCCTTGTCAAGTCCATAAGCTCTCGCACGTTTGGTTGAAGCATCCTTCCTTCCATGGGTCCTTACCCGATTGGTTTACTATATAAATTCTTCATTGATAGTGGTAGCGTCCAGATAGTGGGGTTCATCATCTTGTTGGTGTTGCTGATGCATCCAGTGGCTCAGTTGTTGTAGCTGTAAGGTTGTAGTAATCTTGTTGGTCTCAAATGTGTTTCCTATTCATTGCCTCCTGTAAATGCAATCGTCGGCGTTCGGGTTTTGTATAATACTGGGGCATATTAAAATTCGTCTCTTTGATCTTCAGATCATCATCTTGTGTTTCTGGTATTCGAGTTTACTGTCACCATATTTGGTTTTCACTTTTCAATATAGGGTATGAGCTACGGTCGAGCCGTGCATCTTGTATATAATATAGGAATATTTCCTGTTATTACTGATTCGCAAATTGTCGGTAGTACATACACGATCTTTTATTGATTGTTCATCAGGTATACCACAGTAGGGTTCCCGTTAAGGTTTCTAACAAGGTACGGTTTTCTCACAATTTCACATGTTTTCACGGTTTATGAATCAACTCATGTGAGTTTAGTATAATGTTTCTACTCTTTATGTTCTACCATACTTACAGGTAGGTTCCCGTTTAATATACTGGGTTTGAATTCATAAAGTAAGACATGAAAGTCTATCTTTCCCTTCAGATGGTAATATTGCCATATTTAGATGGTAGCTTATAATAATGTCATTATTGGTAAGTGTCTCTTGATTTCCTGTTGAATTTATTATCATGACTCATGGTATAATAACAATTAGTGTTTCCTTTACAGACAATTTTCTTCCCGACATACGCGGAGTCATTTTAGCTATTTAATTCTTTCAGGGTAGCTTGGTTAATTTAACCTTTAACTTACATCCTCAACATCTAATATATTTTATTAGGTAGACTCTCCATTAGAAATAGGAACAAATTTTGACTTATCACAGAGATATTGGTGACCACTTGTAGGGAGTCTCAGGAATCATCCAACCCTGACGGGGTCAGCGTCAATGTTGAATTATCCCTCCACTCCATTTTGTGTTTGGTTTTCCCTTGATCTGACCAGGATCAAGTTCGACCTCCCACGTCAAATATCAAACAACCACATAATTGCAAGTTTCCAAATTTTATCTTATCAAGACTTTGTGACGTGGTGATTACAACATTCTTTCTTAACTGTTATACAACTAATCTAACGGCTGTTGTAACCTAGACTTGAACTAGGGTACTCCTTAATTCCTGGAACTAAGTTCCTTTGATCAATCCTTTAGCGTGGAATCTAGTCTTTCTTCTTGGCCTAAAAGATAAATTCTTATTAAACACCTAGACACTTACTGTCTAATAATTATTTCATCAGTCATTTGACTCTTACACATCATGCAAGCAATAAATTCTTTTATGGACTTGGATACCTTGAAATATACTCTTCTCTTAAAAAGGCTTTATCTAGTATTTAACTTATCAGGGTTTGATCATTGTCTACACCCTAGTTATCATCACTTGGAACAAAGGCAGTCATAGTTATTACTAAATTGGGATAAGACTCCAAGGAAAAGTTCTTATAAATTTGATCAATTACGGTTTCATGAAGTATTATTTTTGTTCCATAAAGCTTGGCTTTTTCTCACTCCATTTAAATTCCATGTGTCAGGTGGACTATATGTTCAACCTAGGTTAAGTACCTTTTAACATTGGAATCATTTCTACGAAGGGTTCCCAGTTTGAATCCTACGGTTTGGTGACAAGACAATCAAAACTTATGATTCATTTCTATCTCTTAGAAATGTGGTTAATCCACAACTCAATGGCTTCCAAAAATAGGTCGCTTAGGTGTATAAAATAGAGGATTTATAATCATAGAGATTGGTATATATCGTTAGGAAAGTTCGCGTGTAAAACGCTTGTTACAAGTCAAGGGGTATGTTCTCCCCCCCTTAAAAGTTTAACTTCCACTCACCTTTGGTGTATATCTAGTTCAAACTATTAGTATAGCTTACACTGCCTCCATAGAGAATTATTTGTTACTATGATCATATAAAAATTTATATTACATTGGCTTTAGCTTCCTTTGATTTTCTGAGCTCTTTACTGGTATCCACAAATCGAGCTGTCATAAAAGACATATGCTCATATAAATCCATAAGGATAGTGTAGGACAAGTGCCTCAAAATAGGGTAGGTATATTTTATGATACTTATCCCTCTGAAATATATCAATACTCCTCAAAAGGTTTCCGATTTATAATCTCCCAATCATATATATTTATATATAGCATTTAATATTGCTATTTTGGTAGTTTTCCTGACTTCAAAATATCTGATTCAAAGTTTGTTCTCTTCTCACTGTTTATTAGGAGTCCAGCATTGTCACTGTAATGATACTAGCTGAGACCCTTGGTATTTGAGAAGGTATTACATCCTGTGTTTATTTACGTTGGATGTTTAGTTACATGTAGTGAGATTTTATTATGATTTTCTTGATATAATCATTGGTTATTTTTGTAGGACTATACTGATAGTCATATTTCAAGCTTTCGCACGATCTTCTCGCGAAGTTAATAAGGTATTGTAAGATTTTCCCGTCCCGCACTGGGCAGCAAGCTCAGTGCCTGGGTATCCCATAAAATTCAGTGTTTTTCTTTCCGTGTAGGTCTTCGTTCGCCTTTATTTGGTTACTGGAGAAGCACTTGTTGTAGCAAGTGCGCCATGTAGGTTGGATCATCATGTAGTGTACGTCCATTAAGATATATTCTTATTCCATCATCACTGTATACTTGGCAGTATTGTCAGCTTCTCTGGTTGTCATCGGTATAGCATCACTGTTATTCGTCGTCAGCTTCCCGTGTGAATGACAGTTGGCGTCGTACGGTCTTCAACAAACCCTTTCGCCAGTTCAGGTAGTCTTAAGTATTTGTTAATTAATGTATTCCTTCTCATGACATCTGCTCGTTATTTAGGCATGTCATAGTTTGTAGTTACTATAAGTTTGAACAGTTATTAACGCCCTTCGGCGGACCAAGTAAGATCTGACTTTCTATTCCTCACTGTTCTATCACACACCCTGTATCCCAAGGCTAATTTTGGTTGTACTCAGTTCTCATAGCGCAACTACGCTCTGATACCACTTTTTGACAGCCCAGCCTAATCAGCCCACATGTGTGATATTGTCCGCTTTGGCACGCAGGCCGCACGGATTTGTTCCTGGGGTTTCCTAGCCCCAAAACGCGTCACACAAGGAAGAGGTATCCATGCACCTATAAGGCACACTTCGTTCTCCTCTCCAACCGATGTGGGAGGTAAACCTCAAAGGTATTACAGTTTCTTTCTTTTTGGTTTTGAAATTTTGTACGTGGGGATCGACAGACCCAATGTACTCCTTTTCACTTCTACAATCAAAAAAATTCCTAGGACCTTTATCTCTACTGCTTTTGTTGGTTTGTGTTTTATAAGATTTATATAAAGTTTCCCCTAGTAACTGTATATATTATTTGTAGAAGAGAAGAGATATTGACCAGACAATATTGGAAAGCGTATATGTATTGCAATTTTTGTTCATTATGACATTATCCTTTGATTTACTAATGTGATATCACTTCCTTTTAATAACAGACTGTAAAGATTGGCAAGAAAGCCTAATGCATTTGAATTGCACAAGTACACTCACATGAAAAGAAAGGACAAAGACAATTCTGAATGGACTAATCATAGATCCCAAATGGTTGTTGTAAGTCTACTTTGATGTAGTATTATGAGGTTTATTTACAACCTTATATTCAAGTATATATTACTGACTTATTTTTAATATTATATGCTTTTAAAGGAATATAAAGCAGAGAAGCTAAATGTTGCAAATCAACGAGTAGAAGAAGGTGCTTTGGAACCACAAAGTGTCAATGAGGATGAGATATTTTTAGATGCTGCTGTTGGGTTGAAAAAAATAGGGAAATTCACAATATACCCCTTTTTTCTTTCGTAATTCACAATATACCACAGTTGGTTTTCGTAATTCAACTTTAAACATGCTTAAATGTTGTCTAAAATTGATGGAACTTTACATGGATGATGCTAAAGTGTTATATTTTGGTCTAATATCAAATTTGAAGTTTTTGAAGCTCACATGTGACTTGTGGGACCCAATGAAAATTATGACATGTTCATTGGGTCTCACATGTCACATATGAGCTTGAAAAACTTCAAATTTGATATTGAATCAAAATATAACCCTTTAGCATTGTCCATGTAAAGTTTCATCAATTTTGGACAACATTTAAGCATGTTTAAAGTTGAATTACGAAAACTGACAAGGTATATTGTGAATTACGAAAGAAAAAAGGGGGTATATTGTGAATTTTCCTCAAAAAATAAAAGGTGTATGAGTTGGGAATTTGCGGGCCTATCTACTACCCTAAGTTGAATGCTGGCAATAAATACTCGAGGACGCGACAAGGGTTTACAGAATTATAAGAGTTTCAAGTTAAGGCACATATGGAGATACATATGCAAGAGAGATAAAATCAACTACAAGATATGATGCAAGAAAGAGAGTTGCAGATGCAAACTCAGATGTGGGAAAGGGAGTCTCAATTTCAATCTCAGCTGCAAGTTTAGATGGACGCTCACTTGAAGGCACAAGCTGATACGAAGGCTTGAATTCAACAGCGGATGGAAGCGATGATGTCTAGCATAGGTGTAGGTATTGCCACATCCTCTTCTACTGCACAAAATGCTGATACAAGTGGTCCTATTTAGAGAAATAGAACTTAGTGATTTGTACTTTTGTAAGTGGTGATACTAAGATACACCAATCCTACTTCTTGACTTCATTGCTCTGAACCTCTATCTATCAGGGATTTGATCTTTCAGTTCATTAATAGGCTATTATATATATTTTATATTCATATTCTAGATTACTTAATTTTATTAATATTCGGTCTTTTGCTTGGTAATTTAGTTGTGAGCATTGTTGGTTTATATTTGATCTTAGTAGTAGGTGAAAATATTTTGCTAGCAGTTATGAGACTTGAATGAGATTGAATTTAGTGAGCATCGAAGAGGTGTTGTCAATAATTGCTGGTGAGTTATACAATAGTATCTAAGTTTATTGGTTTTGTTTAGTAAATAGATTTCCTACCAAAATTTTTGTCAAAGTGTGGTCGGTAATGTGTTTCGGTCGGGAAATAGTCAATGAGGTGTGTGGTCGGTAGGTTGTCGTTGATCAGTCAGGAATTAGTGACCAACAAAATAGTCAGGATACAATGACCACGAAAATGGTCGGTAAATCAATCGGTAATTTCCTGGCCGATTAACTTTTTCAGTCGGAAGTAATTTCCCGACCATGCTTTACCGACCGTTACCTTTCAGTCGGGAGTCCGTCGGTAATTAAAATTCCCGACCAATTTTTAGAAATTCTTGACCAAATTTTTAGGCCAAAATTGTTGTTTTTCTAGTAGTCTATAACCCCCTCCCACCCCCCACCCCCCCCACCCCCCAATTTTTGTTGTTTTATGAGGGAAGATGCAGCTACAGTGTGATCCAGTAGCTTGAACGAAGAAGAGGAAAGTGCTAGATAACAATGAAATACCTCATGTTATTGTATTAATGATTGTAATAGGAAGTAGGTTAGTGACAGATGTATATACAGAAGAGAAGAATGAAAACGACGTAGGTTAACTAATCTGCTAAGTAATGACTCATTATATGACACCCCCCCCCCCCAACGCCAAGAATGGTGCAACCCTACGAGTCTTGAAGAAAGAAAATCAGAAATTAGAGATACCCATGGGTAAAAACTGATTCTAATACTACTTTCCAGACAAACTCTTAGTTAACATATCGACTAACTAAAATGTATTAGAAATGTGAGCAACGAAAATAAGGCCCTTTTGCAATTGATCTCTAACATAATGACAGTCAATTTCAATATGTTTTGTTCTCTCATGGAGGATGAGATTCTTGGCAATAAATATTGCTGCCTGCCTGATTGTCACTCTTGACAAGAATGAGAATGTTGTCGATAACTCCTAATTCATGAAGTAACCTGGTTAACCAAACAAGCTCATCAGTCACTTTCCTCAAAGCCCTATACTTAGCTTCAGCAGAGGATAAACAAACATAGTTCTATTTTTTATACTTCCAAAAACAGGAGAACCACCCAACTGAATGTAGTAGCCACTTATTGATCATCAAGAAACTGGGTAGGATGCCCAATCGGAGTCGTAGTAAGCAACAAGCTTGTGAGAAGGGAAATTGTTCAGCAAGATAGTTGTATTAATGGTGCCTCTAATGTATTTAAGAACAAGTAGAGCCACATTATAATGATAAAAAGGGTGTTAAAAAGATGACCAAGAAGCTAGACGCTGAAATAATATCATGGCGAGTATGGGTGAGATAATCCAGTTTCCCTATCAATCGACGATACTGCTCAACATGTAAAAGAATTCACTGTCTTGAGGAAGTAATTGGTCCCAGCTTAGAGAGGGATGGCAGTAGCTTTAAAAATGCATGACAGCAAATTCATACAATAATTGCTGAGAATACTTTCTTTGAGTCACAACAATATCGGTAGGAGTATGTAAGAATTCCATACCCAAAAAGTAACACAACTTGCTAGGTCTTTAATCCTGAATTCAGCGTCTAAGCTAGTCTTGAGATGCTGAATTTCAGTAAGATTATCCCCACAAACCAGAAGATCATTGAAATACACGCCAACATAAACAACTGAATCAAAACTTTTTCTAGAGAAAAGAGAGTAGTCGTTGTAAGAGCTTTTGTAACCTTGAGATTTTAGAAACGTATCCAAACAGGCATACCACTGCCTTGAAGCCTGCTTTAGGCCATAAAGAGAGCTCTTTAAGTGACAAACTTTGTTTCCACCATCAACTTCTAAACCTGCAGGAATTTTCATATAGATGTCTTCATGTAAATCCCTATGAAGAAACACGTTAAAATCTAGCAGGCTAATTTCCCATCCTCTCTTGACTGCAACATCAATTAGAGTATGAATTGTAGTCATTTTGACTATAGGGAAGAAAGTTTCATAATAATCGAAGCCATATTTCGGTGTGAATCTGCTAACCACAAGCCTTGCTTTGTATCGTTTAAGAGCCATCAGCTTTAAGCTTCACCTTATATACCCATTTACAACTGCTAAACTTCTTTCATTTGGGGGAGGGAGACAGTATCTCAAGTGCGGTTTCGATTTAGAGCCTCAATTTTTTTCTACATAGTTAATTGCCACTCAGGGTGCAAGCTAGCTTCTGTGTAAAAGGTGGGTTCGGAAAGAATACTTGAAGATGAATGGTCTGTAGCTGCAACAAAACCATAAGTATTGTTGGCAGAAGATTGAAGGACATATATATCGATCAAGGAGTGTAATTTAAGAGTGCCACTTATGACTTGTTGATCAAGCAGAAGCCGAGCATCTAGTAAGGCTGTAAAAACTTCTTCATCAGGTAATTGTTTTGCAACATTGCCTACCAAATAATCTTTAAGATGTGAAGGAGGCAGATGAGTCCAGGTAGACCTCCGAAGAGGCTGAGCAAGAACAAAAACATGTTCTTGCAGTGGGTTTGTTGAATCTCTTATTGCTTAAGATCCTTCAGTAAATGTGGAAATAGTCGTGTTTCTGCAGAACCAGGTGTGCAATGCTGAGTATTAATTGGGCCAATATCATCATCACTGTTATAACAAGGATCACGAGTGGTGGAAAACAAATCCTGAGTAACAGATTGATCATCAAGGAAAGGAAACACTGACTTATAAAATTTCACATCCCTGTTGTGAAGAATATCATTGTTTGATAGCCTTAATAGCTTATGCCTTTTACTGATGAGGCTAGGCCCCAAATACACACACTTGGTAGCTCTTTCTTCAAACTTCAATTTATGCGGTTAACATTTACATCATAGGCTAAACAACTAAATGTTTTTACAACATTAAAGTCCGAAAGTTGATCTTGTAGAATCTGATAAGGTGTTATACCTCCTAAATAGCATAAAGAAGTCTATTGATGACCATATGGAAAAATAATATTGTTTCTCCCCAATATTGCAGAGGTATCCCACTCTAAAAAAAATATTGCCCGAGTTGTCTCACGAATATACCTATGTTCACGCTCAACAACATCGTTTTGTTGAGGTGTGTGAGAACAAGAACGCTGGTGGATAATGCCTTGAGACTGTGGAAACTGAATACCTTCTTTGGATGCCGCTAATTCATAAGTATAACGACCCCAGAAATGGACTAGTTCTGAGATTGTTACATGCCGCACACTTACTACTTAAGATACGCAAGGCTCTAATTGAAAAGCATCCAGAAACTGAAAAGGGTAACATTTGCGTTAATAAATCCAAGGAGTATACAAAGATCCCAAAATACGAAATAAATACATGTCAAAGTCAGGGCCCGTAAGCTACAAATTCAAATTCTAATGTCTGAAACCAAATGATACATAAGTGAGAAGGTAATCTATGATTCCTCAAGTCAAAAGCAAATCCACGCTGCTAAATATGTAATGTATATATATGTGAAAAAGGGATGAGCAACCATAACTCACCAGATAGCAAACTTCATCAACAAAGTTGCTCAAAACATTTGAAATTGTATAAAGATATAAAAGTAAAAGCATACTGAAATAGAGTCTTCTTAAACAGAGAGGGAGGAGAAGCACTCCACAATACATAACATAACTTTAAACAGTCCACAAATTAGAACCCAAACAGAAGGATCACAAAACAGAACGGGACGCTAGTCCTAAGCACACACACATATACATAAAGGGTCGGAGACCCATGGATCAGAAGATCCCTCGACAACTCAGAAATGGTTTGAGGACCAAATGGTCTGTCAACCCCCAGAATAGAAACGCGGAAGTACCCACGCACATAATAGAATGGCGTCTATGTATCATGCTACGGGATAGCCTGACACGGCCATCCACGACTCAGAAGCGAAGTGACTAGGTCCCAAAACATAAATCTAATCTTTTAGAACAGATGTGAGCTAAATATGCCAAAATGTGATTAAATTACTTATACCGACTTATGGGAGGGTAACCCCGCAAACAGAAGCCAAAATGGAGCTCAAATGAACATATTGGGCAAAATTAGAAGCTTGTCCGGACACAGGACGAGACTTAAATACAGGGAAGTGCGGATGAAAGTCCGACAAAAAAATACATGGTGAAGTCCGGACACATGCCTGTTAAGTCAAGTTCCTTAGGTTTTGATGATAGCAAACCTGTGTTGTTTATCTGACATGTTTATCTAAGTATGAAGTTCAGGTAAACAGTGAAAGAGTGGTTTAGCACGCAAGGTTGCAAGCACACTCTAGTCATGACTAGTGCCCTACCAGTGAGGCACCTGTCTGCAGAGCTCCTAGTACGCACTGAACACCAGCACAAAACAGCAGCGACTCTCAGCATTAGAAGTGTTCAAGAGACCAATATATCAATCAAGAACAAGTAAACCAACAACACATATGATCACATACAAGTTGGTAAAGTTCACGACAAAGGCGTGTTGAAGAAAGCATAACCATGAACAAGATAACAAGACATAATCTAAGCTATAAAGAGGCATTAATTATGCAGCATTAATGGAGGCATCAGACTAGGCAAGTGTACATCACAAAGAGCAACCGACCACCTGGCTTTTGCCTCCAACGTGTCCAACCAGTGAGTAACACATGTCATGGCTGCGCCTACAATCAAATTGGAGATCAGCCTACCTTGTGCAGAGCTATTCTACAGGGAACAAAAGGGACCCATCTCCTAGTGTATAGCTTATTATAGTCTGGTCGTTATAAGTTAACTTGCTTATGTATATATATTCAATACATGTCGCATTGAACATACATGAGAGGCACACGTGAAAAAGAATAACAACAAGTGTAAATGTGAGTCATATGGTGTGCATCTGAGTGTGTATGCTTGCTAGGGAGTTAGTGAGCGAGGTTAGACTGTGTAATCAACTTATTATTTCTTGTGTTTAGTAGACTAACAAGTTAGGGAACGTTGGGGAACCGTAGGCCTGCTATCAGGAAGGGTAGAGGACTTTGGTGATAAGTCCAGAACTGTCCCAGAGTCCATAGGTTGGGTGGAGGGGGATTGAGTGAATTTCTAGAGTGTAAATTCTCAATCGAGAAGGAGTTTTCAGTTTCGAAACACCCTAGAATATCCTAGCTATAAAATATACCTTCTTTGTTATTTTATGTGTGTTTGTGTTTGCTTAAAATTGATATAAGCTAGTACAATGGAAATTAGTTGTGATGATTTGTGTTCGGAATATATAAATGGAGTTAAAAGACACTTATATATTATAGCAACTATACCGCTAACAATAAAATGTTACATATTACTTGATTAAATACTTTTAACTTATATACTTTTCACCAATAATTTATTTAGTATCTAATAGTTTAACCTAAGTGATTTTCTTATCATAAGCATTTGTCTTAATATAAAAGATAGCAAATATAACTAACCTAGCTACATTATATTACCGGTTGTATATTTTGTAACAAAGTACAACCTTTGTGACTTTGTAATCATTACAGCCAAATCAGTTTATATATGTAGCCGATAGTCTTGTTTAGCCAAAGAGAACCGGTGGCATGATTTGGTTAAGCCAACAAAGTGAACCAATGAAAAAGTAACACTTAGTAAGCAAGGTGGCATACATGTACAGTACATGTTTTGGCTGAAAGGATAATTCATTCCACATTTATTTTGCTGAATATGGTAGCTTATCCTCCTAACCTTGAACCCTTCTTCCTGTTATCTTACGTTCACACACATCACCTAGACAGTAGCACTAGTAAGCTGGTAATAGGTTGCAAAAAAATTACCGTAGCAAGGGAAGTTGAAGACTACCGAAGAACAAGGGCTGGCTGGAGGTGTGGTTCTTGCGCCAACTACAAGAGGGAAAATTGACTCAATTGTTGGAAGTTTTACAAGAAGGAAGGAGGGTTCATAACCAGTAGCAACCTTAAGAAAATTGAGAAAATCATGGTAGCTCTCATGTACAACCTAGATGTCAAAACCAGTTTTTCCTAGTTGTTAAAATTGGTTTTAGCTATATTGATTTGATACTATTAATTTGTCGATTTATGAAGCTGCGTTTATCTAGTTTGATATATTAAAAATCTTCTTTTATTCAGCATAGGTCTGGGCTGATATTAGATGGCAAGCTAGACAAGTATAAATTAAATTAGAAGAAGAAAAAAGATGTTGTACGAAGTGTGGCTTGGTTGGTGGAGGAGTGGTATCCTAGAACCAAATGTTCTAGGTTCAAAACCTACTCACTACCGTAACTATCAAAAAAAGAAGAAAAAGGTGTTGTGAAGTCATTTTTGTGACCGGTAATTAGTTTAGTGTGTTGTATGAGTTTTGTACAACCTATAGCCTACGCATGTGTAGTGGCTTAACTCATATATATGTTTTCCTGCTTTATATGCTTTATTTAAATAATAATGGATAGTTTTGTTGTTCTTTGGATCTGTAGCTTGGTGCATGTTAGACTCGATTAAAAGATGATTTATTAGCAAGTATTAGGTGAGTATAATAGCAAGAAGTAATGGCTAAAAACACTAAGGAATTCACCTAAGGAATTGACTGTAAATTGTCATTGTTATTGTTGTCGTTTTGTACAGCTAAGTGTGGAGGTATTTGTATGAGTTGGATATCTTGTGTTTTAGAGATAGTTGAGTGTTATGCTGAATATATAAGGCTGTTTAACAGCCTGGTTCAAGTGAACCTTAATGAAATTTCGTGGATGCACATAAGTGCACAAATTGTAACAAGGGTTGTAAAATTGTTATTGTCATTGTTTTTACAGCCAAGTGTGGAAATGTTTATATGAATTGATTCTTCTTTGTATTAGTGATCAATTAAGTTTATATTGATTATAAGAAGCTGGTTGATAGCTTGGTTCAAGTGAACCTTAGTGAAATTGCTTGGATGCACATAAGTGCACAAATTGCTACACCGGTAAATTGTAAACATTGTTTGGTGTTATTTCTGTCCAGCAATTGCTATGTCTTCCTATATTGATCTTGGTGATGCTATAACTTGTGCTATACTGATATGGAAGTGTGGGGCGAGGCAAGGAAGTGCCTAACCATACTGACATGGAAGTGTGTTGATTAGTTACCTTGGAAATTGACTGTAAACTGTCATTATTCATCATTACTGTTATATTTGGCCAATAAGGGTGTGCTTGTGCGGATTGATTTTTTGTGTCTTAAAGACCATTGTGGTTTATATTGGTTATATAAAGCAGGATAAATACTTAGCTTACCGAATTTGGTGCTTAATGCTAAGATGAACATAAGTGTATATGTGTTTACTGTGGACGACTGTGTTTACTATTGTCAAGCTATTTCTGTTCATTGGTTACTATGGTGGTTATGTACTTTGATTCTTCTTGGTATGTTGTGTGGATGTTCTAATAAGGTTAAGGACGTAGTGGAACAACCTGGACACTTGGTAATGACTTTGGTACTTGGTATTACAAGTTTATGAGCCATTGGAGGCCGAACACTGATTTTTCCCCACTACCAATGAATTGTGGGTAAGCCATCATGATCCACTCTATAAGCAAATGATCTATAGGGGCCGTGCACACTTAAGAACATGGGGTGAGGTGGAAATAATTGTCCAAGGGGCCGAGGGTCTTGGTGCCCTTTGTCGAAAGACTAGTGTGCCCGAGGATTGGTGGAAGGACTAAAATGGATTAAAAATTATGGTGGTAACTTCTTGATTATTTTATATCTTGTATCATGTTGTTGAATGTTGTACTTGGTGGATTTGGAAATTGGCTATGTTGCCTACTGTTGATATTGATTATTTTAGTGAGTGACATTTCATAATATCTTTGAATGGTTATTAATGCACCCCATGTTAAGGTAAGTAACAGGTGGTGCTATAGCATGATTTAATGTATTAATCTTGTCATTGTTATGCTATTCTCTTTGTTGCTATGATTATGTATTCTTGGTGTTTTACAAAGTAATTAAAATATATTTTACATGTTGTGATGGGAGTTACTCAGTGTTGCTGATTTTGGTGTTATGCTCTGTGGTCTTTTCACTGTGACTGTATGACTGACCACAGGAACAAGAAAAGAAGGTGTTTCTCCCTAGTCATGAAGTTGCATGAGAGAGTGGAGCTAAAGAGGAATAGAGATTGAAGTTAGAGGGCATTGAAATTATCCCCATATAGTACTTATGTATTAGGGATAAACAGTCTTGTAAAAGCTAATAATGTTGGTGCAAGTATATATAAGTTGTGGTTATATTCTGAATATATAAAAGTCTAAAAGTATAACTTGATTTAGTGTGGTAGTGACATTAAGCCTTAGCGTCCATAGTGAGTGTGGGTGTGGCGGTAGCACCCCGGGTTAAGTTTGTAAGTCTTCCGCGGTGTAAGATGAGAAATTTAGATAAAAGGAAAAAAAATAGGTTTGAAAATTGGGGTGTTACAAGTTTTATGAATTATCGCATCTTCACTTAAATTACTAAACTTACCTGATTCAACGACACGTCCATGACCGGTCAAGGACGTATCCTGAGCACTAGCTAGTTTCAATGCTGAGAGTCAAAACAGAGGGAACATTGGGTGTTTCCAAACTTGTGTTCGGGCTTGCAAGTTCGGACACAAGTCGGGGCTAGAAACTTAGAACTCGTCCTTGCACCCCGTCTGGACATAACACGTTCAAACTCATAGAAATTAGAGAGCGCTGTCAGGACATACAAGTCCGGATGTGGCAGAATCAGAGACGAAGAACAATAGAAAACTTCACAAATCAATGCCAAATACCACAATCAAAATCAGAGTAGTAACTCAAGGACCATGAGGGTTTTGAGAACTCAAAACAGCAACATTCAAGGATAAACATTGGCAAAAATGCATCAATTGACAAGAACACAAAAGCCCAATTTATGTAACTCCCCATGGGCAAACAAAAACGTCAAATCAGTTCACCACCTACCTCAAATGACTTGCAAAAACAACAGAAAAAGCCGAAGAGTGAACCAGTGACCCGTAGACCAAATAAAAGCAAACAACCACTGAATTGACAATTCAAACCAAAACCAAACTCAGAAACCCGAAACCCAAACTGGGAGCAAAACCACAATCTGAAACCCACAACACAAACCTGGAAGGAGACGCAGAAACCACACAGCAACGTAGACTTGAAATCGCACCACACACAACAGCGCAATTCAGACCCATAACACCAAGAAGAACTAGAAGAAGAGAAGTGAAGAAGAGAGTACTTAATACGAGAAAACTGACGAACTGTCAAGACGATGAAGAACGGCAAAAGGAAATTCTATTTTCCTTACCTTATTACTAACAAACCAAAATTACCTTCTTGCCCCCTTCCCTTCCCGAAGACTACCAAAAACACTTAATGTCATAAAACCTAACTTAACATAAGGTACCGAATTATACAAACTTAGAGAAAAAAATCTAGATTATAACAATAAGCATTATCAAAACGAAGCACCTTGACTTTCTTAAAAAAGTGTTCTACCATAAGGATAAACTCCTTGATATGAGAAAAAGATTATGACTTCTTATGTAGAAGCTTCACCTAGAGACATCTACTCTTGTCATCTATAATGCAAAAAATAAGCAAAACCATCAAGAGTTATAGCTGAACACGGGCCTTAAACATACACATGAATTATATCAAAATAGTCATGAATGATGGTCTTTAATTAAGAAATGGTAATCTGTGACCTTTAGCCTTATTACATGTGTTACAAAGAAAAAAAATTGGAATGTCAGACCTGTTTATTACTCCTAGAGACACTAAGTTGTCTAAAGGTGCGTGACCTAATCTGAGATACCAATACAAAGCCTTATCGCTCACTGTAGAGCACATTTTTGCCCTTAGTGATCTTAAAGCATAATTTTGCTTGTATGTGATCTTAGATTGTTCCTCAATAATCTTAAGGCATACTTTAGCCTTATTAATCAATAACTAACCATTTATTAACTCTTTCATTTGATTAATGTAATTAAGCTTTGGGGTATTTCAATCTACCCCCTTAAAAAGACTTCATCCCGAAGTCGGCTTCCTCAAATAATAGTCCGAGGGGATCAAGTCCCAATAATATATATCTATCCGATATAACATTTAAAAATATCATACTGTGTGTATCCAACACATAACCCGGTTAAGTCAAGTTCCTTAGGTTGTGATGATAGCAAACCTGAGTTGTTTATCTGACATTTATCTAAGTATGAAGATCAGGTAAACAGGTAAAAGAGTGGCTTAGCACGCAGGGTTGCAAGCACACTCTGGTCATGACTAGTTCCCTACCAGTTAGGCACCTGTCTACAGAGCTCCTAGTACACACTGAACACCAGCACAACACAACAACGACTCTCAGCATCAGAAATGTTCAAGTATGCAAGATATATCGATTGAGAACAAGTGAACCAACAACACATGTGAGATTGGTAGAGTTCACAATAAAGCGTGTTGAAGAAACATAATCATGAACAAGATAACTAGACATAATCTGAAGCTATAAATAGGCATTAATTACACACCATTAATGAAGCCGTCAGGCTAGGCAAGTGGACATCACCAAGAGCAACCAACCACTTGAGCTCTTACCTACTACGTGTCCAACCAATGAGCGACACGTGTCTTGGCTGTGCCTACCATCAAGTTGGTGATCAGCCTACCTTGAGCAGAGCTACTTCTGTTGGGAACAAGATCAATCGACCCCTAGTGAATAGCTTATCATGATTGGTAGTTATAAGTTAGCTTGCTGATGTATATATGTATATATATTCAATATTGTACATGTCGTATTGATGATATAAGAGATACACACGTAAAATGTAGAACAACATACAAATGTGAGTTATACTGTGTGCATCTAAGTGTGTGTATGTGTGCTAGGGAGTTAGCGAGCATGGTTAGACTGTGTAATCACCTTAATATTGTGAGTATTTAGTAGACTGACCAGTCGGGGAACGGTTATGGAACTATAGGCCTGCAGTCAGGAGAGGGTAGAGGACTTTGGTGATAAGTTCAGAATTGTCCCTGAGTCCATAGGTTGGTTGGGCGGAGGGAGATTGAGTGAATTTCTAGAGTGTAAATTCTCAATCGAAAAGGAGTTTCCTGTTTGTGAATTATTGTATCTCTATGTAAACCATTAAAATCGTCTAACCCAATGACACGTCCACGACCAGTTGAGGACGTATCCGGAGCACTAGTTAGTTTCAGTTTCCAAGTCTGAAACCCGATGCCATTGAACTTGGAAGCAATGATCATCCCAGGGTGTTCTGAGTAGTGAGTATATAGAGGATCAGAAGCATCCATACTAGAATCTCTAGACTTGTTACACTGCTTTTGGTTTCTGCCATTATCGAAAGAGAAAAACAAAATTGTAGAAGAAATCAAAAACGGGAGAATAGAAAAGAAAAAGAGAGCAAACAGATCCATCACTGCTGCTCTAATACCATGTTGATTTCCGAGGGAAGATGGAGCTACGGTGTGAACTAGTAGCTGGAAAGAAGAAGAGGAAAGTGCTAGAAGATACTGAGAATGAGCGGGAAAGAGAGCGGATATAACAATGAAATATCTCATGTTATTGTATTAATGAACCGCGGTATCCGACCGAAACCGAAATGAACCATACCTGTTTTCAGGTTAACCGTATCGGTTCTTGCGGTATGGTTAACCGAACCGTGTAAATTGACCGGTTTCGGTAACGGTATTGAATTTTCTAGAACGGTTAACCGATTATATAAACAACCAAAATCTTCAAATATTAATGTTCACCTTATATAATAATTAATGTTAGGTATTGAGGGAATATGCACACTATTATACTTTTTGTCACATGTGTTTGATTTGTCACTCATGATTTAGTTGAATGATCAATGTTGTATTATAATATTAATGGTATGGGTCTTATCAGTAATAAAAATACACGGCTATAAGGTTAACCGATAAAACCGAACCGAACTAAAGGTTAACCGGTCTAAACGGAATGGTAATGGAATCGGATTTCAGAAAACCGAATTAAACGGTTAACCGAATCCGGTTAACCGATCTAAATGGAATGGTAATGGAATTGGATTTTAAAAAACCGAAGACCCGGTTAACCGAAAGCGGTTAACCGAATAAGGCGGTTAACCTACCATGAGCAGCCCTAATTGTAATAGAAAGTAGTACCGTAACAGATGTATATATACGGAAGAGAAGAATGAAATCACGTAGCTTAACTAATCTGCTAACTAATGACTCATTATATGACAACAATTTTCAGTTAGCATCATCACGAAAAATAACTATAAGCTTCTACAATCCAATTTAATTTTTAATTCCTTTTATCTTCACATGGAGCAATTTTAAGGATAGTTTTTAAGCACCAACCAACATAAGATTTTTTCGCACCTTTCTCGAGATGATACATACCAAGCAACTTCCCATTGGATTGTGCGAGCAAAGATTGACATATTACCTACATCTCAAATAGAATCACTATAGTGAAAGACTGACATCTTGGTGGGCATTAGATATGCTAAAAGTATTTAGAATGTTGGAAAAATATTCGAGTTGATGGGAGAAAACTTCAAGAAAGATTCAACTGCCTAGTTAACACTATTTTTGATAAGAGGGAAATGTTAAAGAGCCAAAGTAGCCCCTCAAATTATGAACTAATTCAAGAGGTCATCCAGTCTAAGGTAGCGTTAGTCTCAAATTTTTGACATTGTTAACTTTTGAATCATGAGATCCCCTTCTTATGTCACCTATATGAGTGTCAGGGAGCGGATATGGCATGCTATGTACAGAAGGCTTCATAATTAAGCAGTAACTGCACTTGGATTTGACTATTCTTTTAATCTGGCATAGTGGTTGGTTCATGTGAAGAATTCTTTTGCATATTGTTGTCCATCCCAACAATAGAAAATTTATCCTTATCAAGAGACGACCGCCGTTTAAGAGGAGAACCTAATTAAAAGGCTGATTTGGTAGTTGGGAGAGCCTTTACTACTCCTAAGTCTTGCTCTTAAGTTCACCATTTGTAAAGTGGTAGCACTACAATGCACCCACTTGAAAAACCAATGCTCTTGTTGGCCTAATGCTTACTCCCTTTAGGTGGCATCACTAGTTTTCCAAACAATCCTTCCCTCGAGGTACTATTAAAATGCATCCCTAAAAAGCCAACTCCGACGTTGGTCCACGTTGTTCGCACGTTGGTCCAAGCTGTTTTTAGAGAACACTTTCTCTGGCCGCTAATTCCATGACCATTGGACGCTACACTAAAGTACCAGCGTAGCCAGAGCCAGAGGTGACCTAAATCTTGCCCACTCTAAAAGTCCATTATGTATAGCTTTCACTTTACGTTTGTTTTCAACTAGCCTATTGCTAGGTGGCACTTTTTCAGGTAAATGTTTCCAGAAGAACCAATATAACTGGAAAAAGAGGTGAGCAAATCCCCTAGAAGAACCCACCAACAAGAATAATCTCTGGGTACATAATTCCACAAAAGACTTTAAAGGAAATAGGAGCCACTAGTCTTTTTGTTTAAGAGTTGTGGATTTTCTAACAGGATAATTGTAGGGGTAAAGAATGTACAAAAAGAATAAAAGCATAAAAGAAATCCTACAACTCTACTACGGGTAGACTAATCCCAGTCAAAATATAGTGTAAGTAAATTACGATCAAGAGTATCGAACCCTAGGGACTTAATAGAAAATTAGTCCTAATCCTCGGTAATTACCTATTCTAAATAAGAAATGGGGAAATTGAACATAAATTTTAATTTAGAAAAACTAAATATGAATCTATCTAAACGGAGTATTTACAATGATTTGTCCTAGATTCGGGATTACAATCAACCTAAGTACCAATATGATCACAAAATAAAATTACAAGACTCAAATTTAACCAAACAAAGTGAATGCGCCGGATGTCCTGCCGGATACCAGATGCACGGCACATTCAAGTCCTTGAATGTGCCAGACACCCGACAGCCCACCCGGCATATTCAAGTTGTCAATTGTATTTCCGGTTCTGGGTCTGACAACAGGAGTTCACTACCCATTGTCGAATCGAACATATTTCATACTGTGAAACGAACAAGGTAGTGGGGGAAAATGGATTAAATTTGAAAATCTTAAGTGTTGCTCCCACTGATGCGCACAAGGCAACGGTAAAGATTCACTAAGACTTCCTCTTTCCAATTCCACTCTTGACTAATAAATCTCAAGTAGAACCTTGAATGAGAAGAATAAGCGATCAACATATTCAACTTGTAAATGACCAAAATCTTAATAAACGCTTGTATTTATATTAAAATGATCATATTGTTTTACAAGAGGATTTCTTCCCTAACCAAGAACTAACAAGGATTTCTACTTCACAATCCACATAAATGAAATAAAGAATACAAAGGGGAGAAGGAAATTGGTCATAGCCTTAACCCGACAAGGATCTTCTCTTCTCTTCTCTTCGCGTGGATGGATCTGTAGAACTTCCTTGGACACCAACACTTGGATGAATACGAAATTAAAGTGTGAATGAAGTGTATTAATATTATGGAATGTGTCAAAATGTGGAGAATGTCGGCCTATTCATAGACTTTAATCCCACATATATCGGGTGAAATGCCGGATAAGTTGTATCCGGCACCACGTGATAAATGTGCTCCTTTAACGGTTAATTAAACCATCAAATCAGTGTAGGGATGCTTGTGTCGGACAGGTTGTACCCGACACCATACCCGACATCAACTGATTTAGTAACGGTAATTAACTGCCAACGTCTGATGAACCGTGGTGACTTTTGCTTGTGCCGGCTAGGATGTATCCGGCATTGCATCCGGCCTGCCTCCTGGCCGCCCTACTGCTGTCGTGAGTTGTAAATCCGGCATCACACCCGGCGTCAAATGATCAGAATTCACTCCTTGTATAAAAACGTAGAAAACTTAAATCTAAACATATATAACAGACTTTATACATAATATAACATAAATAATGGTCATTCTAACCTTATTTTGAGTTTTGACTATTATTGCTCTAATTCTAGTCTATAATATATGATAAGTTTGAGGCTTATCAGGATTAGACATAGAACTAATTACGAACAAGATATAGTAAAATCATTTTCATTGTTCTTAAACATTCAGAAAAAGCCTTATTGAAATCCGGTTAAATCTCAAATTACATATCATCTTTCTCGTACAAAATCAGATATAGATGAATAGGTACCTATAATTCCAGCTACACATCCCACGACTAATATCATTATAGTGCTAATCAACCTAGTACTCCAATGCTGGTAACATTTAGATATTCTTAAATAACACAAGCAAGGGAGTAACAAAGAACCTAACATGACAAAGATGGAGCCTACAAGTGATATCAATGATTCAAAATGGGGAAATAAGCAAGCAAAAAGAGTGGTGCTGAGTAACAAGGCTAGTCTAATGAATCTTTTAATGGACATTCTCCTCCTTCGATCTTCTGATAATAGGCTCTCAATTGCATTTGCAACCGGAGTCATTGTTAAGGCGTATCTTGTTATGGGAAGTAGCAATGTGATATAAATAGCAACTTTAGAAGCAACCGAGGTTGATGGTAAGTTCAATGTTATAAGAGATTCAACATTTTCACCAAACATGAGATAACCCCCAATAGCCATCAATGCATACATTAGTGTTGTTAGAAAGAAGCTGAATAATAACACCTGCACCAAAACCAAGTTAGATAGAATGAGAGATGGAATAAAAAAAGAACTTAACATGTTTGTTAGCATGAATGGATGAAAAGCAAGATATAATATGAATTGTAACAGGTATATACTAAAAAAAATACCTTTCTAAATTGATGAGGGTGCTTCATTGAAGTATAAATAGGGGGAATGACAGGGTGATTCCCAAAGCATACTATGAAAAGGTTCATAGCAGTTCCAAGTCCGCTTACATCCAAAAGAGTGCCTTTTCTTTCAAAACCAACACCACTACGTGCACCAACGCAAACAACAGAAACTAAGATAACCAAGCAGGAGAAAACACCAGTAGCGGAAACATAAGAAAGAAGCTCCATATCAGTGAGTAACATGGTGCACAAGATCCCTAATGAGGTGATCATCACAAACGTTCTTGTCCCATCAAGAGTAAATGAGCCGAGATTAAACAACAAGTTTGGGAACAGTTTATGCAAATTATCAGCCTCCATAACGAGAAGACCTATACAAACAAGGTATAACTCTGAGCTCATTATGATCATGACCACAATACGACCTTTTCTTCCGAAAGCTCTCTCGGCAATGTCTAAATAGCTTTGAATAGATGGGTCCTCATCCAAACACCGTTTAAGCAAAAGGCCAGTGTAGAAAGTCATCAAAGCAATAAGGAAAAATAGGGTTAAACTTAACCATCCTCCCCTCGAGACAGCATATGGAACAGTAAGAAGTCCAATCCCTGTGTAATAATCGTAACGGTGTTACTGAAGAATTATGCATTAACACGTCTATTGATAATCAAATTTAGAATTGATTTATTTTGAGGATGTAGTTCAAATGATATAGATATACATTACCAAGAAACGCATTTGTTCCATTGAAGCAGGTTTTAATGAAGCTTGATCCTGTCATCTCGATTTGAAGAGCCCTTGACTCGTTCGACATTTTGATTAAGTTATGAAGGTGAGCAAATTGATGTATTGTTGGCTCGCTCTTGGCTGTCTCCCAAGTCAAGCTGTGGACAACCACACCAACCCAAGGAATTGGATTGCTTTTTTAAGGGTTCAGTAAATAAAGAAGAAGAAACTCCTACATGCAGGTGCGATATTATCGGTGCAACACGCAATGGAAGAACAAACTTTTTTGTTAGCCAACTTTCCTACTTTACAACTTTGAGTTCATCTTCTTCTAAAAGAAGAAAAGAGAGAGAGTACTGAACTCCAAATGGGTACTATATGTTGCGGTTTTTGACAATAACATACAAGTTGGGGTGTGGGGCGGGCATAACGAATGGGAGGGAATCAGTGGAGTATCAGAGGTAGTTGTTTGGACTATAATGGTGAGATTGATGAAGACGGGTAACCAAGTCTTGGAGGAGGAGGAATATTAGCATAGGTTACTCAGACCCAAGAACGAGTCAGTAGTACTAACACTTAAACTAACAAAGCGATGAGCGATGAGTT
Organism: Limonium bicolor; assembly: GCA_023374045.1. NCBI lineage: Eukaryota > Viridiplantae > Streptophyta > Magnoliopsida > Caryophyllales > Plumbaginaceae > Limonium > Limonium bicolor. The sequence goes on from CM041783.1 coordinate 67,848,821, forward strand.
CGGAAGGAGGATTGGAGAATTAAACAAAAGTGTAAAGAAGGGATTCTTATCGGTTATCAAAATTTACGGATCGCCTCGGATGCTAATTATTTGTCAATCATTATTTTTTTCTATATTCAAAATCGTACAATTTTTATAGTGTAAATTCAATGTATAACTTTACATATATCCGTGCAGTTTTTATTTACTAACTGTACAGTTTTTATATGATAAATATACATCGTCTAGTCATCTATAGCTACATTTGGGTGTAGCCAAGAAATTACCTTTATTTGTTGGGAATATTTTGCGGGAAATTATTAACATCAGTTTATATCATGTAAATAATCTAACTAGTAAATTGTGGTTATGCATAAAGTCAGGCGGCCTTAACAATTAAAACTACTAATATTTTCCAAAAAAACCTATAAGTACATAGTACTCTACAATTGTGACTATTTCAAAGGAAAACAATTAATTAAGTCGAAAATTTCCTTGTTTTTGGTAGGGCCCAAATACATTTTAGAAGTAGGGAGTACGTAAATTTTGATAATAACCATATGCAAGTACCTATGTTTACTGATCGTAACAATCTTACTCTCCCCACTCAAACTCTCTCAGTGACAATCAAGAGAATTCTAGCCCGTGTATTAATGTAAGTGTGTCTTTTTACATAGCCTGAGGTCCCTATTTATAGAGCTATAGTAGAGTATAACTGTCTCTGTGGGCCTACACTATTCTCGAATATTTTATGATACTTTTACCGTTATATTTTCCCTTTCTAAGTGTCGGGTACTTTCAAGACCATCGGTAGGACCTTGTTTTGCCACCTCCGGTAGGAATTTTCGTACAACTCTTCGGTAGGGATGGTCGCATAGCTCTTCGGTAGTAGCGCCTCCTTCGGTAGCAGCGCCTCTTCGGTTACATTTTGCTTTTCTACCGGTAGCAGGTTTTCTCGTTGCCTTCGGTAGCAGTTGGATTGCCTCGTCCGGTGGAACCCCACTTCATCAGTCCCACAAGATCTTTCCTTGGCTTGAAAGGGAAGATCTTCTTCGATCGTAATTTTTTGTATTTTTCACTTCGTCCCTCTTAGTCCCACGAGACTTTTTCCTTTTAAGAATTTGAATGGAATAAAGTCTTTGAACTGATTTTTAGAATTTTTCTGTCGTTGAGAGTTTACTGGTGGTGTGGTGACGCGCTTCTTTCCAGCCGTCGCCTTTTCGTCTTCTGAGGCTATTTTTCTTCTGACACAACTGCAGAGGTAGGCTATGATTACCCTTAACGGAAAATGCTTTCTTTTTGCTTATTTAAAGTGATCCTTCTTCTTCCTTTCTTCTTTCTACTTTCCTCTACTTTCGAACTTCCTTCACTTTCGCGCTTTCACTCTCTTTTTACCTTCTTGACTTTCGGGTTTTTTTTTCTCTTCACCCTTCCTTCAATGGCGTCCGCGAATCCCAACTCGTCTGCCCCGTCTGATAACTCTGTTAACTCCATTGTCTTTGTTGATGCCGAAGCTTGCATCCAAGACTCCGTCGTGTATCCAGTTCCATATGAGAGCCAGGAATTTCCGCGAGGAGGTAGCGGTTCTAGCCTTACTGTCAAGGACTTGAAGAAAATGATGAGGGGAATTCGAGTCCCACTGGGAACGAAGATTCATGTGCCGGAGCCGACATTGCATCCCTTTGACTGTTTCGGTCGTGGGTTTGTGGTGTATCGGGAACACTTTCACCACGGTTTAAGCCTCCCTCTGCACCCCTTTATCTTGGGCTTCTTGTCACGCCGCCGGTGTACACTTGCTCATTTGAACCCTAACGCCTTGGGGTGTCTTCATGTGTTCCTGGCCGTTTGTGCCGACGAGAATATTACCCCTGACGCCCGTGAGTGTGAATTTGTTCACAACGAGGGTGAATTCCACCGCCACCGAAGAGAACATATCTATCCTGGCGGCGCCCGGGTATTCCTTTTTCAGATGCATCAATCTGGAGGGCGGCTGGTCTTCCAATTGGTTTGTCATCTTTCTGCCACCCGGTAGGGTTCTTGGGATATCATATGTCGGGGATATAATAAAGGGGCAGCTTGCTGCTCCAATGCCCCCCCCCCCGGAGACGTGTCGGAGGCCGGTGACCTTCTTAAAGATTTAAGCTCATCGAAGCTTTACCCGATCACCCACTACTTGACCGAAGAGAAATTGACCGCAGTCCGGAGCAACGTCGATCGTATGTGTCTTTCACCTTCATTCTTCATTCCCTCCCTTTATCTAGCTTATGAATTTCTTATTATTTTGCTACAGAGTTTGTTTTTTTGGGCGATAAATTTACTCTCCGGTATAACTGGGGCTCTGTCAACTATCGGCCTGTTGAGGAGAAGAAGGTTGCACCATCCGCCCCCTCCGGAGGTAAAGCCCAGAGTCCCACTGGCACCAAAAAAGCTGATACCTCTAGCGCTAAAAGTGCTGGTACCAAAAAGAAGGCCCCCGAAGGACAACAAAGGTTAAAGGGGCAGAAATTCAAGCTGGTGAAAAAGGGAGGGAACGTTACCGGTACCGACCCTACCGGTCCCCCCGCTGTTGTTCCTATTGAGACAGGTACTCTTCATGTGTCTACTCCTGTTTGTAGTCCGGAGAGGACTAGAAAAGATGTGGAGTCAACTCCCATATCACTCCTCTTCCCTGATCTGCATAGCTATTTTTGTGTAGATTAAGGAATAACTCAAAATACAGATTCCATTTTTCCCACCGGTATCCTCCTTCACAGCCTTTCAACTTGTTCACCCTTTTTGTTTTATCTTTGTTGTTTCTTTACCATTTTTGTTGTTACTTCCTTCTTAGCTGCCGCCACCAATGTTCACGATCTGGAGCCAGAACGGACATGACGTCCTTCGGGAGGTGTTGTCATAAGGGAAGGCGGTGCCCCGGAGAGGAGGAACGCCCCCAAAGTTCCTACCGGTAAGGGTAAAGGCGTGGCTGAAGAAAGTACGGAGGAGATCTCTTCCTCTGAATCTTCCGGTAGGCTTACCCGTCCGCCTCCGGAATCTAGATCGCCTGCCTTCGAACAGAGGAGTAAGCATGCCTATGACAACCTAGAAGGTTGCTCCTCCCATCCACCGCAATGTGACCGGTCGTTTTATGGTTTATCATCGAAGCCGAACTGGTGTTACCACTGGGGCAACCTAGTTCCTCGACTTCCGAACGTGAGAGGGGTGGGATATAAGACTTTATGGTCTACCGCAGCCAGACTTGCGAAGAGCGACAATGGGATCTTTGCTCTCTCTTCTCATCCCACCCCCTTGAAGCAAAAGCTTTGAATCGGCGAAGGTGGAGCTGACGCCATCGTTCGTCACTCTATTCCGGAGAAGAATGCCTTCGACCGGCTCTGGAATGCCTTATTTCAGGTTTAATATCTCTTCTTTTCTCCGTTCTTTATTTTCTTTTTGTTTTCTACTCATGATTTTTGTTTCTCCAGGCTGTTGTGATGGCACAAAGTGTTGAGACTTAAACTCACCATTTTACCCAAACTCTCCAATCAGCCGAGGCTGAGACGGAGAAAAACAGAACTTTCCTCGTGAAATTGAAAACGATGCATCAGAAGAGAATGGAGGCCGCTCGTCATGACAAAGCTAAGGCCTTGCGAAAGCAGGCGGACGTGCATCAGGCGGAGTTAAAAAGGGTCCGGTCTCAATTTGCAAAGAGGAAGGCTGCTCTCCGAAAAGAACTCTCCCGTGACCTCCGGGAAAAAATTATCAATGAAGTGCGGGCGGAAACCCAGGAGGAGTCTAGGAGGGCCCAGGCCCAATTTGAAGCTGAAAAGACGGCGCTCCGAGAGAGAATTCGGGAAGAAATGTCCATCGAACGGGAGGATGCTATCAACAGAACACAAGCTGCCTTCGATGAAGAGAAACGGGTCCTCAGGGATCAGATTGAAGATGCCAAAAGGTCCGTCGGAGATCTCCAGTCGTCCCTTGACTCGAAGGTGAATAATAAGCACCAAATGCTACAAGAGGCAAAGGTTAGAGAAAATGACCTGAAGGCTTTGCTCCGGGAGAAGAAGGAAGAACATGAGCAGGCGTCTCTCCACATCCGGAGCTTGAGGGGAAACTCAAGTTGCAAGAGAAAGAAGCTACCGGTAATTTTCATACTTTTTTCCTCCTTCACCGTGTGCTTTCGTGGCCTTACTAATGTTTCATATTTATGCAGAGAGGTCAAGCCGTTCCTCGGAGGCTACCGGTAATTCTGATTTTTGGATTTAAAAGATTGCCGGCCTTAGAGCTTCCGTGATTACCTTAGAATCTGAGCGAGAACGGTACCGCAGCCTCTCCATCTCCTACAAAGGTGAGCTTGCCAAACTTAAAGGGGTGCAAGCGGAGCTTCAGCAAAAAGACCGTACCGTCTCAGGGTTGAAGGAGACGCTTTCGTCTCAGTGTCGGAAGCTTGCTGGGGAAAGACAACGAGTTGTGTCTGAGTTCTTTTCCCGCAAGCAGCAGCCTGTGGATGAAGGCTTGTACGACAGCCTTGAGTTTGAAGCACTTGCTAATGATACCAGGTACTATGGGGAGCTTAGTAGGTTCTCCCGACCCGCGGGTAATACATGCTTGCTCCGTCTTTTATGGGGTCGGCCAATCTTCGAGGTGCTACCGGTGCCGCTCTTACTCCGGTCGCAGAAGAAAAGGAAGCTTCCGAAGGGAGTACCTCGACTCCAACCAGGAAGAGAGTTGAGCAGCCAAATCCTGAGGACCCTGCATCATAGAATTTTTATTTTGTCGTATTTTGCCCTCTTTTTGCACCGGAGAGATTGTAGTGATTATTGTATGTTTTTGCTTTCCCCTTTTTGTTAAACTCCACCAGTTCTTTCGGGTGTTTCTGGAGCGACCGGACCTCCCGAAAGTCTGTAGGTTTTTTTTTCAAAAGTAAAGATGATTGCTTTTTGTTTCTTAGTAAAGTTTTCTCCGGTAACTTTTGGTAACACACTCTACCACTGTACACATGGTGAGATCGTCAATTTATCACTCTACCGGCTTTAAGACAGTTGGATTGTCGATTCATCACACTACTGGCTTTAAGACAGTGAGATTGTTGGATACAAAACACTACCATCGCTGATGGTGAGATCGTCGGATACAAAACACTCTTACCATTATACTGATGGTGAGATCGTCAAATATAAAACACTCCACCATCACTGATGGTGAGATCATCCGACACTTTCTTGAGATAATTCCTGCGGTATCAATGAGTTCATCAATTTGCAATTTAAAAGATATTATACATAAAGCTTTTTAAGACATTCAGCGTGCCAAGAATGAGGCAGATTATTCTCGTCTAAATCTCGGAGCCTATAAGATGCTCGGTCTGTCTTAGCTTCCACAATGTATGAGCCTTCCCATTGGGGTTGTAGTTGTGCTGGTTGCTTTACTTCCCGAAGCACTAAATCGCCCGGAGAGAAAGATCATTCTCTCACCTTTCTATTGAAATAACATTCGACCCTTAGTTTGTCATTTTGATTTTTTAGGTCGGCAATCGTTCGCCTTTCATCCAAGAAGTCTAATTCATCGCGGATGCCCTTGTCATTTTCTTCTTCATTGTACTCCTCAATTATCTTCGAAGCTACCTTAATTTTTACGGGTACTACCGCCTCCAGATAGTATGTCAATCTATAAGGAGTTTCTCCTGTTGGTCCCTTGACAATTGTTCTATTAGCCAATAAGACCTGTGGTAGCATCTCTGCCCATTTTCACTTTTTACCTTCCAACTTTCTTTTCAAAGCCTTTACAATTTGTCCATTAGTGTTTTCCACTTGGCCGTTTGCCTGCGGATGAGCGACAGATGCAAATCTTAAGTCGATCTTCCACTCGTCACAGAATTCTCGGAAGCTTTTGCAATTGAACTGTGCGCCATTATCCATTATAATCACCCTTGGTAGGCCAAGCCGACATATGACGTTCTTCCAAACAAAGTCCTATGTTTTCCGTGCAGTTATATTTACCACCAGTAGAGCTTCTGCCCATTTGGTGAAGTAATCCACTGCAACATATAAATATTTATATCTCCCGGGGGAAGCTTTCGGAAATGGACCGACAATGTCCAGTCCCCATTTAGAAAAGGGAACCGGAGAAGTAATAGACTTCATTTCAGCAGGTGGGTTCCCTATTTTCGGACCATGCAACTGACATTGTGCGCACCTTTTCATATATCTCTTACATGATTCTTGGATTGATGGCCAGAAATAGGCCATCCTCAAAATTTTATGCATTATCGCTCTTTCTCCTTGGTGGTTCCCACATATTCTGCTGTGTACTTCACTAATAAGCTTTGAACCTTGTTCCTCTGTTACGCACTTTAGCGACGGTCTTACAAAGGACCGCTTATACAATTGACCGTTCTCAAAGAAGAATGACGCTGCCCTTCTTTTTATTGTTCTAGCTTCCTTTACATCTTCCGGAAGTAATCCTTCCTGAATGTACCGGACGATCGGGGCCATCCATGACCCTTCCAAATTGGCTACTTCTACTGACATTATTTCTATCTTCTCCACGCTTGAGGATTTCTTAAGTTGCAACAGGACTTCTTCTGGTATCCCCTCTGCTATGCTTGCTAGCTTAGCTAATACGCCGGCTTCTGAATTTTGATCTCTGGGTATGTGTCGGAGATTACATTTTGAGAACTTTGCACTTAGATTCTGCACTTTTGCCAAGTAGAGATTTGGCTTCTCTTCTTTCGCTTCAAAGATATTTTCACTCAGTCTCGTCACGAGCAAGGAATCAGACTGTACTTCCAACTCTGCAATTTTCATTAAATTCATTAAGAACAGAATTTTGATAGATAAATCTCACACTTTTTAAGTTTTTTCTTTTTTAGCATATATGAAGAACTTGTTACTCCCAGGGCGGAGGCTATTTCCGACCCTTGTATCAACACCTCGTATTCTGCCTCATTGTTTGTTACTTTGAACTCCAGCCTTACCGCATAGCTTATTTTCCTTTCATCGGGGGTTTAGACCACGACCCCATCCCCTGCACCAGTCTTGCACCGAGCTCCATCTACCCAAATCTTGTATGGGACTTCCCGCTCCTCCTGATGGAAGAAGCTTGTCTGGTAATGAAATCAGCTAGAGCCTGGGCTTTTATCGCGGTTCGCGGAACATAATGGATTTCGAACTAAGTGAGCTCTACTGTCCAGCTAACCATTCTTCCGGAAGCACTTGGGTTATTGGTGATTTGCTTTAATGGCCTGTTGGTCCGGACAATAATTCGGTGTGACTGAAAGTATGGTCTCAGTTTCCTAGAGGCTATGACAAAAGCGAACAAAACTTTTTCAATATTAGAGTACCTCGTCTCCGTGGAGGTTAAAATCTTGCCGGTGTAGTAAACGGGGATTTCCTTCTTTGCCTCTTCCATAACCAAGACCGCTACCATTGCCCACTCCGAAACTGATAAGTATAAGAACAAATCTTGGCCCGGGGATGGAACGTCAAGCTTTGGAAGCTCTCGGAGCATTTTCTTGATATATTCAAAAGCGTCTGCACATTCTGCATCCCACTGGAACTGCCTATTCTTCTGGAGCACATTGAAGAACGGAATGGATTTTTCCTGAAGTTTGGAGCAAAATCTACTTAAAGCAGTGAGCCTTACATTCAGGGCTTGTACATCCTTGATGTTTTTGGATGTGGAAGGTAGAGGACCCCTTGAGTTTTCTTCGGATCGACCTCGATTCCTCTCTGCCCAACTATAAAGCCCAAAAACTTTCCTCGAGTGACTCCAAAGACACATTTTTCAGGATTTAGCTTGATTTTGTATCTATCCATGGTGTTGAAGGTTTTTTCGAGGTCATCCATGTGTTGGGCTACAAAGTTACTCCTTAATACTATGTCGTCTACATATGCTTCCACATTTCGGGATAATTGCTCTCGGAACACCTCGTCAATCATTCGTTGAAAAGTTGCTCCCGCATTTTTTAATCCCAATGGCATGACTTTGTAGCAAAAGATACCGGTCGAAGTGATAAAAGATGTTTTCTCCTGGTCATTTTTATTCATCATTATTTGGTTATACTCGGAGAACGCATCTAAGAAGCTCATCACGCTACTCTGAGCTGTTACTGCGACAAGTTTATCTATGGATGGTAATGGGTAAAAATCTTTCGGACACGCTTTATTTAAATCTGTGAAATCCACACACACCCTCCATTTTCCATTTGCTTTTTTGACCAATACTACATTTGATAACCACTTTGGGTAAAAAACCTTCCTAATGAAACCAGCTTCCAGCAGCTTTTCAACTTCCGCCCGGGCTGCTTCATCCCTCTCTCTTCCCATGATTCTCTTTCTCTGTCGGATGGCAGGGAACTTTAGGTCCACATTCAAGTTATGCTGGATAATGCTGGTGTCTATCCCGGGCATGTCTTTTGGGCTCTAGGCGAATGTCTCTCTTCTTTTTTCCAAAAATCTCATTAAGCGAATCTGTTCATCATGACGAAAAGCATTTCCAATTTTGAAGAATTTAGAGGGATCAGTTTTTAGGGGTACCTCTTTTGGTTGGTCTACCGGAACTATTACTTTCTCCGAGCTTTCCTTAGGCATCCGGCCATTGATTTATCCTTCTTCATATTCTCGGCTTGAACCAACCTCTCTTACCACATCATCCTCTGGAAAATCCTCGGTAATCCGTACTTCACACACCCTTGCAATATTCTGACTTCCGGGGATAGACACCAATTTCCAGATCTTGTTAAGTATTGAGTTTGAGGTAATAGGTACTACAAACGGCTCCGAAAGCATTGATCCCCGGTCGGCCTAAGTAGATGTTGTACCCCGACAGATCCCTCATAGTGTATAAAGTTATATTTTCCGTCCTCCGGTCCTCCTTTTGGCCTAAGGTCATTGTGACATCGATACTTCCGGTGGCCTGAGCCGTGATTCCCCCGATGAATCCTTCGAAAGTGGCAGTAAATGGTTTGACCTTCTTGTCCGAGATCTCTAACTTTCGGAATGCTGCCAAAGAGATAACATTGGCTCCTGCTCCGCTATCGACGAGGATGTTGCCTACCATCTTATCATTGATTTGAGCCCGAATGACAATGGGATCATTGTGAGGATAGTATACTCCCACCTCGTCTTCCTCTGTGAAGTATATAGGTGGCAAGGGCTCTTTCTTTTGGACTTTCCTTTCCGGTAGTTCCTCATGGACTTCATGTACATGCCTTTTCTTTTCTTTTGCCGTGAACGGCCCCTTTTCGGAGAATAGACCAGTTATTACCCCAAAATCAAAAGACTTACTGTTGTTTAACTCGGGGTGATTCTCATCCCTCATTCTACCTTCGCTTCGCGCGGACCGAGATCGGTTCTGGTAGTTGTTGTTATTCCTTTGCTGTTTGGGGGCTTCTTGGTTCTTTTTTTGTTCATCAATTTTGTTCAGTTCCCTTGACAATGTTATACAATTGGTCGTCCGGTGGTTGTAGTGCCCATGGAACTCAAAATATGCCAACGGGTTCTCCCCTGGAGTAGGTTTCCTAGGAGGTGGAAGATAGCCTTCCCTTACCGCAGTCGTGTACCGCCCCGGAGCAATGGTAATAACCTTTGCTCCATATGCTGTCTTGCTTCCGGTGTAGGCAGTCGTGGCCGGATCCTTCCCATATGGTTTGTATCTTGCTCCCCATGACTTTGAAGCAGACGCTTCTCCACAACTTGTACTACCAAATTGTCCTCCTTCTGGATTCTTCTCGTTTGTTGGTTTGAAACTATTAACCAAATCCCTCGCCTTATTCTCTGCGATCTCCGATTTCAAGAAATCATGCAGCATTTCTGCTAGCTCTCCATGAGTTTGTGGTGCCTTAGTGGCAATCTTCCCAGCTAACCTCGGATGTGCCAATCCATTCCCAAAAGCCTTTACCCGAATTTTCTCATCAACATCATCTACCTCAGCTACCTGCTTGTGGAAGCGATCGTTGTATTCCTTCATCGTTTCCCCTATCTTCTGCCCGATGTCCATTAACTCAATTGTATCCTTTCGGATCTTCTTACTTGCCACGAAATAGAGTTGGAACTCTTCTATGAGTTGCTTGAAGCTCGAAATGGATTGTGGTTTTCGAGAGGAAATCCAGTTCAGAGCTCTTTTAGTAAGAGTTCCCGGAAACAAATTGCAAAGCGTCTGGGAACTGATTCCTTGTGTGTTCATCGCGAAGATGAACTTCTTGATGTGCTGGGCGTCATCCCCGGTCCCATCGTATTTCTCGATCATCGGAGCCACGAAGAACGGCGGGAGCTTTGCCTTCCGGATATTCTCGATGAAGGGATAGAGTGACATGTCGATGAGGTCTTCCTCTACAGCATCCACCGGTGATTTCTCCTTCCGGATTCCTTCTTCACTCTACGATCCGTCTTTAGCTCTAAGACTCTCGATTACACTCGCCATCTCATCCATCTTCTTCTGGTGTTCCAAGTCCCTTTCCATTAATTCCTGTTGGAATCGCTCATTGCTTTCAGCGATTTTTTCATTGACGTCTTGCGCGAAGCCCCGCATCAGATCGTGGAGGTCTTCCTTTGAGAACGAGTTACCTTCTACCCCAGTTGCCTTCCCCTTCCCCTTATCGGATCTTTGTGCCATGATTGAACAAGGAGTGTGCTTCTGTGGATCAGATCGTGGTTGCCTTTCGACGTTCTTTCCCACAGATGGCGCCAAATGAGATCGTGACAATCTTACTCTCCCTTCTCAAACTCTCTTAGTGACAATCAAGAGAATTCTAGCCCGTGTATTAATGTAAGTGTGTCTTTTTACATAGCCTAAGGTCCCGATTTATAGAGCTATAGTAGAGTATAACTGCCTCTGTGGGCCTGCACTATTCTCGAATATTCTATGATATACATGATTACTTTTACGGTTATATTTTCTCTTTCTAAGTGTCGGGTACTTTCAAGACCACCGGTAGGACCTTGTTTTGCCACCTCCGGTAGGAATTTTCGTACAACTCTTCGGTAGGGATGGTCACATAGCCCTTCGGTAGTAGCGCCTCCTTCGGTAGTAGCGCCTCCTTCGGTAGCAGCGCCTCTTCGGTTACGTTTTGCTTTTCTACCGGTAGCAGGTTTTCTCGTTGCCTACGGTAGCGGTTGGATTGCCTCGTCCAGTGGAACCCCACTTCAAATATTATGCAAGACGAGTGGCTGGCCTAGGGGTTTTGGTTTCATCTTCTTCGTTGACCACGTGGTTGCTTGATACTGAAATACCTCAAACCTAAGTATGCTAAGTAAACATCAATTTATGATGTAGTAAGGCTAGAATATGCCTTAGAAAGATTGGTAGACAATTTAAATCAAGGAAAACACAAGAAAACACCTTAAGGGCAATTTAGGCAAAAATGTGCTCTAAGCTTGGAGTGACTTTGATTAGCACCCAAATACCATTATAAGAATTTAGTAGTATGCTAATGGACATTTTAAATCAATTAGCAAAGAAAACCAAGCTCAAAAGCAAGCTTAAACACAAAATGTGCTTTAAGACTCCTTAAAGCACCTTTTTGAGAAATTGTCTTAGAAATGGGTTTTGAGTGGCTAAATGCCTATGATTACATCTTAATCAACATGTGTGCTAATTAGTATCACATTAGGAAGTCTAAATCAATGGGAAACCAAAAATTTCACAAATTTGTGCACTAACTATGAATAGTGCCCAAATAGTAACATTTTAAGTAATAAACTCTCTTGTTTGGTCGATGGTCAAATGACCATCTCTAATTGACTAAGGGTGGCCGGTTTTGTAAGGGGGATGAGTCACCACTTAAGTAACTAGCAATTGCTAGGAAAGAAGGGGGGAAAAAGAAGAAGGCACTATTTGCTTTTATAACAAAATATCTCCTTTTAGCTCGCCTCTCTCCTCTTCTTTCTTCATTTCTTCTTCTTCCACCGATTTCTCTTCTTCTTCCCTGCTCCAAACCGTGAGTGAATGCCTCCATTTATGCTCCATCTTCCTTTGATCACTACTCACTCATTTTAGCTCCAAATCAAAAACTAAACACATATTATTCTTAGTTAGCTCAAGCTCTAGCTTTCTATCTTTTCAAAATTTGAAAAGCTTCATTTTGGAGCCATGGGAAATCACCATTGAAGGGGGAAAAACTAGCTTGAGATGTTCATTGTCTTCTCCATTCATTCAAGGTAAGGAAAATGTAAGAAAAATCATGTTTCCATCACTTCCTCACCAAGACCGAAAATTACCTTTTCATGGAGCCTTGTTTTATCCATTGTTCTAGCTTGATTCTATTCTCCAAGGGCTAGAGGAGGTCCTTCTTGATTCATATCCAAGCCTATCTTAAGACTCCAAGGTAAAACATTCATTTCAATACCTTAGGACACATTTTTAACCTAGGGTTTACTCCTTAAGGTTAGTGTATTGTTTAGCACTCATGAGAGTCAATGTATATTGATTAGAACATTGGAAAGGGAAATTGAAATGGTGGCCGAGATTCATTCAAGAAGAAGGTCTAAGGAGGAAGTTAAGACAAGCTTGAGAAAACAAGGTAAAATGCTTACCTAATGGTGGTTTAAGTTTTAAGGGATGGTATTTAGATAAGTACTAATGTAGCTTAAAGCTTACGTTATGTAATGGGTTATATAACCTAGGAAAAAGAATTTAAACAAGCTTATGAACTTGTGATTAATGAAATGGTGTATTCCTAAATTCCCTAAGTTCCTATCTAAATCTCTTAATCAAATCCCTACTCTATTGCTAGGCCTATGCGCTTCTTCATCGAGTTACCTTGTTACTAAGTGCTCGAGCTTTGAGAGAGAGAGAATCGCGCAGATAATGCAACAGTGTGTAATCTCGAATGTGAGAATGCCCTCTTTTGTGGGGTTGAACCCCTATTTATAGTGTTTACATTGTTAAATCGAGAGTTGCCAGCCTGTCCTTCTTTTTAATTGCCAGGCTGGCATTTACATGTAAAGGGGATATTTAATTACCCATCCGGCCGGATCACACTCTGATCCGGTCGATATCCTTTGTTCTAAGCTGTTCCTTCCAGGCATATGGAACCGGATGCTCTATTCTTCCTTATCCTTATTTCCCTCTTCATCAGTCCCACAAGTTCTACTTTTGATTATATTAACGTAAAAAGTAGAACTTCCTTTTTCAGCGTGTGCTTTTGTTGCTTTATTCTGACGCTATGGCTTTTCTGCCCTTCCGGCTGAGGCCTTCTATTCTTCCGGCTATTACTTCCCCTTAGTCCCACAAGTTTCCTTTTTTTTTTCTTTTCTTTTAAAAAGGAAAGAGAACTTGCTTTTTCTAGTTGCGCCCGTGCCTGGCCCGTGCCTGCGCCTTTTCGATGTAGAATTTGCAGAGCCGTTTTTGTGTCAGCGCTCTGTCCCCAGGAAGATGCAGGATCTCCCTTTAATTTTATCGACTGGGCGGGAATCGAACCGTTCTTTTTTCCAAAGTTCTAGCTTTGAACTCTTTCAGATATCTTCTTTCCTTGTTTGCCCAAACTCCGTCGCCTCTTTGCGCCCTTTTTTCGGACCTTTCACCCTTTTCGCTTTGCTTGCTCTCCGCTTTCTTGCTTCAATGGCGTCGTCTAGCTCGAAGAAGAACAAGGCGGCTGCGAATTTCGTCCCTGCTAGGGAGGCGATTCAAGGTACCTTTCACCCCAAGGGTTTCGCCCGTCTTATTTGAATTTACCGCGCCTTTCTCGGCCGATCGAGAACCTCTCCATGCCTGGGACCTCCTCCTTCTCTCTTTTTTGAAAGATGTCGAAGTCCCCACTAGAACTCGCATCTTCCTTCCTTCCAACGACTCGCATCCCCACGACGATTTCGGGCTTGGATATGCCGATGCCTGGAAGGAAGCAATAAGACTTTCTGACCATCCAGATGGGATCTTCGCTCCTCCATCCATTGTCACCGCCACCAAAGAAAGACTGAGAGCTGGGGTTGGAGCAGCCGATGCTATCATGCGTCACTCCATTCCCACGGGAGATGTCTTCAATCTGATGTGGCAAAGCATTTTTCGGGTAAGCACCGCCCTCCTCCCATCCTTCCATGCCTTTCTGATATATATTTTTTAAGTTTTTATGTTCTGTTTGTTTTGTTGTTTTTTTTTGTAGGTTATGTCTATGGCTCAAAGTGCAGAAGTTCAGACTCGGAATCTTCAGTTTGACCTGCAACGTGAAAAAAGTCGGGCCGATAATACTGAAGCCGAGTTAAAGCAAACCCGTTCTAACCATGATAGCTACATGGACATTGTAAACTATGAGATTGACCGCAAGGTGAAAGATAGGACAGACACTTTGAACAAGGAATTGCGGTCATCTCGCCATGAATGTGTTCGTCTTCGAGACGAATATGAATCAAAGTTGAAGAATTTGCGGGAAGAGATGTTTGCTCTGAGAAACCAGAGCCTCCACACAGAGGGTATCCTGAAGCAGGTACTCCACAAACCTTCCGGTGAAAAGAATGTCTTGATACCAGAGCATACTTTGTCTGACTTGGAAGTTTTGTTGCGGCAGGTACAAGCTGCTCACAAAAGGGACGTAGATTCCCTTACTTCAGACAAGGCTTACTTTGCGGGTGTGAACGCTGCCCTTGAGAAAGAAATTAAATCTCTTGAGGCGGACAAAAAAGCTTTGACTGAACAGAATGAGGCTTTGGTGGGAGACAAAGCCCAACTTATTCAAGAGCTCAGCGCATTGACCGAGGAAAAGAACGCTCTGGATGAGCAAACTCGAATTGCTTTTGACCAAGAGAAGCAGTCCTTGGCGGATGAGAACGCGACTCTTTCTGAGGGTAAAGCTGCTCTTGCGGCCGAGAAAACTTCTCTGGAAGGAAAGGTGAACCTTAGAGGAGGCCAAGCAGCTTTTGACGGATGAAAACAGCTCTTTCTTCAGGCAAAGCTCTTGTGGCCGAGAAGGCTTCTTTGGAGGGGAAGGTGAAAGCTTTAGAGGAGGCCATGGCCCTCCGTCAACCCGAAAGTGCTAAGGTTCCGGCCAAGGGTGAGTCTTACCGGCCTTTTTTCGCCACTTTATCTTTATGCCTTATTCTTACTGATTCTTTTCCTTCCCCCTCTTCTTTTTCTTTTAAAAACAGATCCTGAAAGTCTTTTAAGACATGTGGAGAAGCTTAGCGATCGTATTGATAAGCTGAACGAGGAACTTTCTGCCGCGGGTTCCGACCGCGATCTTTACCGAGCTCAGGTTTGCAACTTGAGGGAGATGTTGCCAAACATACGGCGTACGCCGCCAGGCCCAAGAAGAATTGAAGAAACAAGGAACTGTTATTGCCCACCTAAAAAAGGCTTTCGGTTCTCAGAGCCGGAAGATTACCAATATTTGTCGTCAAACCATCTCCAAGTACTTCCTGAAGAGGGGGGAAGTACTGGATGACGACCTATATAATGAGTTGGAGTTCGACAATGTTGCCCGGAAGAGCAACTTTCTTGAAGACTTTGAGAAGTTTGGTCGCATTCCTGGTGAGACAGTCTTTGGGCCTGGTCAAGCTTCTTTCCTTCCCCCCGATAGCGGCCTGCACCAGGAGGTTGCGGGCTTTCGTCAAGCTGCTGGAAGATCTAAATCTGCAGAGAGTGTCTCCAAAGAATCTGCTGTAAAGAAGCCTGCTAAGGAATAGATGCTTTTTAGATAGTAATTTGTTAGCACAGGAATCTTGTATATTTGTATTTTGGATTACTATTTTTGGTGATGCTTTGGCGTTTTACCATTTCTTTCGCATCCCTTAAATGTTTTAAGTGACTTCCTTACAAGTTAGTTTTATACACTCTTCATTTGGCTTTATCCGGAGCGACCGGATTTCCAAATGCTTTGTAGATCTTCCCTTTTGTTTATATGGAGGATCATTATGCCTTGCTCTAAGCTTTTCACGAAATAGTAAATTCCTAGTTTTTATAGGCATGCTACTGGGTGGTACATTTCAAGGCATGATAGCCTGTAGGCACGCTGGCCGGATGGTACATTTCAAGGCATGATAGCCTGTAGGCACGCTGGCCGGATGGTACATTTCAAGGCATGATAGCCTGTAGGCACGCTGGCCGGATGGTACATTTCAAGGCATGATAGCCTGTAGGCACGCTGGCCGGATGGTACATTTCAAGGCATGATAGCCTGTAGGCACGCTGGCCGGATGGTACATTTCAAGGCATGATAGCCTGTAGGCACGCTGGCCGGATGGTACATTTCAAGGCATGATAGCCTGTAGGCACGCTGGCCGGATGGTACATTTCAAGGCATGATAGCCTGTAGGCACGCTGGCCGGATGGTACATTTCAAGGCATGATAGCCTGTAGGCACGCTGGCCGGATGGTACATTTCAAGGCATGATAGCCTGTAGGCACGCTGGCCGGATGGTACATTTCAAAAAATTTTGCTTTTCAAAGGAATACCTCATTTTATTACTTTTTGTAAGAAGTTTTTTACATAAAACTTTTTGAGGCACTCGGCATGCCATGAGTGAGGCAACTCGTATCCTTCACTATTTTTCAAACGATATGAAGCTTGCCCTGTTCGCGTGTATTATAAATGGTCCCTCCCATTGGGGCTCTAGCTTCTTTGGTTGCTTTACCTCTCGAAGGACCAGTTCACCTGGAGCGCCTCTTTCCCTTGTTTTCTGGTTGAAATATCTTTCCACTTTCGCTTTATCCTTTCCATCGGACTTGGGCCATAGTCCTGGTTTCTTCAAGTAGGTCAAGGCTGTCTTCACCCCTTCATTGTTGTTTTCTTCATTAAAGGATTCCCATCTAATCGATGGGACTATAACTTCAGCCGGAACAATTGCTTCCAGACCGTAGTCAGCCTATATGGAGTTTCCCCTGTTGGGCCCTTTTCGGTTGTCCTGTAGGACCAGAGAACCTGAGGTAGCAACTCTGCCCATCTCCCCTTTTTGCTGTCCAACTTCTTTTTTATAGCTTTGACGATTTGCCCATTCGCATTTTCTACCTGGCCGTTTGCTTGTGGATGGGCGACCGATGCGAATCTCAGGTCAATCTTCCATTCCTCACAGAATTCCCGGAAGCTTTTACAGTTGAACTGAGTTCCATTGTCTGTTATTATTATTTTTGGGATCCCAAATCTGCAGACCACATACTTCCAGATGAAATCTTGTGATTTTCTTGCGGTAATGGATACTGTTGGCATGGCTTCCACCCATTTGGTGAAGTAATCAATGGCCACATAAATGAATTTATATCTTCCGGGGGATGCTTCCGGAAAAGGTCCAACGATATCCAATCCCCACATGGCAAATGGGATCGGGGAGTATGGCTTTCAGTGTGGATGGAGGGCTATGTATTTTGTGGCCATGTTCCTGACATTTTATGCATTTCCGTATATATTCTTTTGAAAATTCCCTCATCCTCGGCCAATAGTACCCCATCCTTAGGATCTTGTGGACTATTGTCCTCTCTCCTTGGTGGTTCCCACAGGTCCCTTCATGTAGCTCCTCCATGAGCTTACTCCTTCTTCTATGGTAACACACTTAAGTGCTGGCCTTGCGAATGATCTTTTGTAGAGCTGTCCTTGTTCTAAGAAGAAAGATGCAGCCCTTCGCCTTGTTTTGCCGCTTCCTTCTCATCCGTGGCAAGTTTCCGCTTTGTATGTATCAACAATGGGTGCCATCCAAGACTTGGCTATTGCGTCTGATTCAATGGTGCAACTCGGATCTCCTTCAGACTCGAGTTTGCCTTTATTTCCATCCAGACTTTATTGGGCATTCTTTCGGCCATACTGGCCAGTTTAGCTAACGCATCGGCCTCTATGTTTTCTGCTCGAGGAAGATGTCTTAACTCACATTTCTGAAAGTTTGCCTTTGCCTCTTGACCTTGGCCAATATTTTCCAAGCTTCTCCTCCTTGACTTCGTAAATGTTATCGTTTTGTCGCGCTACTAGCATTGAGTCTGAATATATTTCTAATTCTGCATAACAAACAAAGAGGTAAGCCCCATTCTTCCCCCTTTAGGGGGATGTATATGAAAATTTCTATAGACACAATGAAAACTCCTGTTTTATTATTTAGAAAAAACCTGTTGCCCCTAAGGCAGTGGCGACCTCCAATCCCTGTATGAGGGCTTCATATTCTGCTTCATTATTTGTTACTTCAAATTCCAGCCGGAACGCAAAGTTAAGAGTTCTTCCATCCGGCGTTTGGACCACTATTCCGGCCCCCGCTCCAGTTTGCATCGAGCTCCGTCGACTAGGATAACGTACGGGTTGGTTGGTTCTTTTGCTCTTGGGCAAAGGTAGTTTCGGTTATGAAGTCCGCCAAGGCCTGTGCTTTTATGGCTGTTCGAGGAAGGAAGTGGATTTCATACTGGGTGAGCTCGACGGTCCAACTAACCATTCGCCCGGATGCATTTGGGTTGTTTGCTATCTGTTCAGTGGCCAATTTGTTCTAACAATATCCGGTGTGACTGAAAATAAGGCCGAAGTTTCGGGATGCAACGACTAATGCAAACAATATTTTTTCAATGTTGGTGTAGCGGCTTTCCGCTGGAGTTAGTATTTTTCCGGTGTAGTATACTGGTATCTCTTTTTTCTCCTCCTCCATTATTAACACAGCTGCTACCGCCCAGTCTGTGGCAGAGAGGTAGAGATACAAGTCTTGGCCAGGTGCCGGAACACCCAGCTTGGGTAACTCTTTGAGCATCTCTTTGATCCTGTCAAAGGCGTCTATACACTCTTGACTCCACTGGAATTTCTGTTTTTCGTAAAATGCTGAAAAATGGTATTGACTTTTCTTGGAGTTTTGAGCAGAATCTTGCTAAAGCCGTGAGCCTTCCGTTTAATGCTTGCACATCTTTAATGTTCTTTGGGGTGACAGATCGAGGATTGCTTGAGTTTTTTCGGGATCCACTTCAATCCCTCTTTGCCCGACGATAAAGCCTAAGAACTTCCCCTTTGTAACTCCAAATACACATTTTTCCGGATTTAGCTTGATTTGGAATTTGTCTAGGGTGTCAAAGGTTTCTTTTAAATCTTCCATGTGTTGTACCCAGGAATTACTTCTTACCACGATATCATCGACATATGCCTCTACATTCCGGGTAACTGTTGTTTGAACACTTTGTCTATCATTCTTTGGAAGGTTGCACCCGCATTTTTTAATCCAAAAGGCATCACCTTGTAGCAAAAGGTTCCGGCCGAGGTAATAAAAGATGTTTTTTCTGAATCTCCTCATTCATTCTTATTTGATTATATCCTGAAAACGCATCCAGGAAACTTAAACAGAGCTTTGAGCCGTTGAAGCAACCAGTCTATCTATCGATGGTACGGGTAAAAGTCTTTAGGACATGCTTTGTTCAAGTCTGTGAAGTCCACACACATTCTCCATTTGCCATTTGACTTTTTAACCATCACAACATTAGCCAACCACTTGGGATAGGACACCTCCCTGATGAATCCGGCTTTAAGCAGTTTTTGCACTTCAGCACGTGCCGCAAAGTCTCTTTCCTCTCCTATTATTCTTCTTCTTTGCCGGATGGCTGGGTGCTTTGGATCCACTCGCAGGTTATGCTGGATAACGCTTGGATCTACTCCTGGCATTTCGTCCGTGCTCCAGGCAAAGTTACCCTTCTTTTTTCCAGGAATCTCATCAGGTGAGTTTGCTCCCCCTGCCGAACGCATTTCCTATTTTAAAAAATTTAGAAGGGTCAGTTTTTAAGTGTACCTCTTGTGGTGACTCTTTAGAGTTCCACAGTCTTCCGCCTTTGATCCGGTTGGCGGGAGAGGGAGCTTTCCCTTGAATTCTCTTTCCGACCCCACCGTTTTGACCATCTCTTCTTCCGGCATTCCCTCCATGATGCGTACTTCGCATACCCGAGCCATCTTTTGACTTCCTCTAATGGTCACCGCCTTTCCAGACCTGGTTAGATACTTCATTTTCAGGTGGTGAGTGCTGCATATTGCTTTGAAAGCATTAATCCCTGGCCTGCCAAGATACATATTGTATCCAGAAAGTCCTGGTACAATGAAGGCCGTGAGCTTTTCAGTTCTTCGTTCGTCTCCCAATCCCAATGTTAAGGTGAAGTCTATGCTCCCTGAAGACTTGGTAGAAACGCCCCCGACAAAGCCTCCGAGGACCGCCGAATATGGTTTAATCTTACTTTCTGGAATCTCCAATTTTTAACTGCCTCGGCCGATATACATTCGCTCCGCCCCGCTGTCTATCAGGATTCCTTCCATCATCCTGTCATTTACTTGTGCCCGAATGACCAGTGGATCATTGTGAGGGTATAACACCCCTTCTTCGTCTTCGTCTGTAAAGAAAATCTGGGGAAGATTCTCTCGCTTGGCATTTTTCTTTCCGGTAGCTCTTGATGTACCGCATGAATATGCTTTTTCTCGCTTGGGGTCAACGGTCCTACCTCTGAAAAGAGACCTGAGAATTTGCTTAAGAGAAAAAGTTTATTAGATTTTTATTACCGGAAGATCCGGAGGGTTTTTACAACATAGGTCTTTCTAAAAAGAAAAAAAAAGTTCAATTACACCGCCCTTGCTTTATTGTTGGCGTGACTGGGTTTACCTAAAACAGAGAAACGAAAAACTTCTCACCTTCTTACAAACCTGAGATCATACCGACTGATTTGCCGTGATTAAGCTCAGGGTGGATCTCTTCCTCCTGGTGATTTCGAGAGGTGGAATGATTTTGCCTGCCATATTGCTTCTGCTGGCCTGCCACCTGCTTTCCCTTGCTCTTCTTGTCCTCTTCGATGATCCTCAACTCCTTGGCCAGAGTGGCGCAGTTTGCGGTTCTGTGGCTTTTGCAGCCATGGTATCACAGAAGGCTACCGGAATCTCCCCTGGATAAGGCTTCTTTGGTGGAGGCAGGTATCCTTCTTTGACCGCCGCCGCATACCTTCCTGGATCAATCTTAACGGCAACTCGGGCATTCTGAAACTGAGGCGCCTGGGATGGGGCTTTGTAGTAAGGCTTGTATCTTGAGCTCCTCCCGATGAACTTCCTGATGTTGCCGGAAGAGCCATTCCCATTCGATCCCCTTTCTTGTCGTTAACTGCTCTGAAGCTATTTGCCAAATCTTTGGCCTTATTTCCGCCACCTCTGACTTTAGAAACTCATGAATCATTTTGGCTAGCTCTCCATGGTTTTTGGGCCTTTGTCGCGATCTTCCCGGCGAGCCTTGGCTGTGCTAGCCCGTTTCCGAAAGCCTTGATTAGGATTTTTCATCATGACATCATCGATTTCTGCTACCTGCTTATGAAACCTCTCGCTAAATTCTTTCACTGTCTCCCCCTTCCTCTGTTTGAGATCCATTAGTTCTATCGTTTCCTTCTTGATCTTCTTGCTTGCGGCAAAGTATTGCTGAAACTCCTCAGTCAATTGCTTAAAACTTGAGATCGACTGCGGGGGTCTTGTTGAGATCCATCCGAGCGCTCTTTTGGATAACGTTCCCGGAAACAAATTGCAGAGAGCGAGAGAACTTATCCCCTGGTGTTCATTGCAAACATAAACTTCTGAACGTGAAGAGCAGGGTCCCCCGTTCCATCATACTTTTCACTGCAGGTGCAACGAAGTGAGGAGGAAGCTTTGCCTTCCTGATTTTCTCAGAGAAGGGGTAAGAGTCATGTCGATCGAATCATCTTCCTCAGTCTCATCGCTGATGATCAGAGTTTTCTCTAGCTGCTCTTTTTTCCGGCTGTTGCTCGCCTCGGAGTCGCGATTCTTGAGCGATTCAAGCGCCTCAGTCATGTCCTCCCATTTCTTCTGGTATTCTACATCTCGCTGCATCAGCTCCTGCTGCAGAACTTCATTCCCCTCCACTATCCTTTCGATAGTTCTGACTAAGCTCTTTAGCATTCCTCTAACGCTTGCTTGGAGATCATGTTTTCAGCTTCTGCTCTGTTTTTCGGCTGTTCTTACGTTATCGGTCTCGCCCTCAGGTCGGGGTGTCTTCCTTGTTCTTGGAGCCATCCTTGCACGCGTACTTTCCTTGCTTTTTCCTGAAAAAGACACAACCTCAAAAGTTTCAAAGCCTCGTAGTTTCGCTCAAAATCAGATTACCTCCGGTGGACTCGTGGTTGCCAAGAAAGATCTTGATCCATTCGTTTCCCACAGACGGCGCCAAATGAAATGGTGTATTCCTAACTCCCTAAGTTCCTATCTAAATCTCTTAATCAAATCCTACTCTATTGCTAGGCCTATGCGCTTCATCGAGTTACCTTGTTACTAAGTGCTCGAGCTTTGAGAAGAGAGAGAATCGCGCAGATAATGCAACAGTGTGTAATCTCGAATGTTGAGAATGCCCTCTTTATTGTGGGGTTGAACCCCTATTTATAGTTTTTACATTGTTAAATCGAGAGTTGCCAGCCTGTCCTTCTTTTTAATTGCCAGGCTGGCATTTACATGTAAGCGGAATTTTAATTACCCATCCGGCCGGATCACACTCTGATCCGGTCGATATCCTTTGTTCTAAGCTGTTCCTTCCAGGCATATGGAACCGGATGCTCTATTCTTCCCTTATCCTCGTACTTTTCCCTCTTCAATTAAGGAGCCAATGGGAATGAGTTGATAATATAAGTTTAGATGGATTTTAAGAGCATTATAACTACTATGAGATTGATGGGTGTACTTGCAGGTTGAAAGCTTTTATATGTGGGAAATTCAGTGTTAAGTTTAAGTCATTTAAGGGCCTAAGAGCCATGTCTTTAAGAGCCGTAGTGCTATGCAATTTAAGATTATTGCATTATTTGAGTTTGTTGTGAATGAGTTGAATTGGGTGAGAAAGTATGATGAAAAAGAACTTGATGTGTGTGAGATGGTTGAATGAGGAAAGCAATGCATTTGGGCATGATAATATACTAGAGAAGCTATGGCGAAATTTGAGTAGAAAAAGAAGTGTTTAAGTGGTGGTTGTGAATTAATATGCCCTAGGGTTTACTAGGGATCATTAAGAGGAATTTGAGTGGAAATGAGTAACTAAGGATTTCTTGAGGTTTAGAATGACCTAGAGTTGTCTATGAGGAAATTAGAGTTCAAAAGGGTGTATTGAACACACAAAGTCATGGTAAGAGGAATGGTGAGATTTGTGCATAGATTCGAAGGAGAAGGTGTATAATGCTTAAGATGATTTAGGTATGAACTAGAGGATATAACAATGAGAATTTTGGGAAGCTTGTGTAAGTGAAGAGGATACTAGTGGTGGAACAATAAGGTTTTAGTTTGGATGGTAATGAGTGGACTTAGTGATGGGAGTGAAGATTGAAGGAGAATGTTGTGATTGACTAGGAAGGTATGAGAGTTAAGATCATGAGAATGGTGGGTAAATTGAGTAAAAGAGATATAGATGTCTAAGGAGGGTGTAGGAAGGTTAAGGTAAAGAAGAACAAGGTTAAGGTGCTAAGAGGAGGGAAGAAATGTTTAGGTATGCCCAGCGTTTAGGAATGATTAGTAATAAAATGGAAAAGAGAGGAATTGGTGCATGGATATGTAAGATGACTTGAGGAAGTTTTGGTAAATGAACTGAAGATGGAAAATAATGTTTATGAAGTGCTCAAACTGTTAAGGAGGGAACACTTGGGTTGGCTGAAGTCTTGGTAAGGTTACAAGTTGGAAATGTAAGGAATTATATGACAAGTGTTAGGAGTGTTTGTAAGAATTTAGTAAATGTTTAAGAAGATCCTTGGAAGTTGTTTTGTTGGAGAGTTTGGTGGAAGTTCTAAGGTGAGTTTAAGTGCCTAAATGGTATTAGGACACATGGGGGAACTTGTGGAGAAGTTTGGAGTCAAATGGGAATTTAAAAAACAAGTTCTGGAGCCGACCGACCTTAGGGGCCGGACCTGCAAGGTCGGTCGAGCTCAGTTTACACTATCGGAAAGAGTTTCTGGAACCGACTGAACTTGGGGTCCGGACTTACAAGTTCGGTCGGGCTTGTATTTGGTGTACGAATTGAGTCTCGGGAATGGACCGACCTTGACAAGGTCGGTCGGGCTTAAATATCCCACGGGGAAACTCTCGGGAATGGACCGACTTTGGGTAAGGTCGGTCGGTAAGGTCAGTCGACCCTTAAGTTGTAAAAAAAAAAAAACCCTAATAAATGGTACCCCATTAAGAGGGCATTGATGATTAGAGGTATAAAGACCTAAGAGATGAAGATAAGTATAAACTCAAAAGTTTAAGGTTAAGTTGTAAGATTAAGTTATAAAACTTAAGAGGTGTTAGGTGGGGATCATTATAGGTTAAGTAAGTTAAATAAGTTGAATTAAGTTAAGTGATTAACAACCTAAAACTGAATGAATGTTTTAGGGCTTGAGTACTTGGACTCCGGAAGAGAGTAAGCAACCGAACGACCAACGGTGAACGGTACAGTTCTTCTTGTGACCTGCTTGCTAACGAGGTGTCCCTCGGCTTGTGTGCTATTTGTTTTTGTGTGCTCACTAAACAAGATAAAGCATGCAACCGGAACATTATGTTTATTGTATTGTTGTGTGATGTTTGAAAACTAACACAACTTACCGTGAGAACCTACGAACAACATTTAGTAAGGAATTGTGTGAGACTAAGGAACACTCCCTAATATGAGTTTGTTAATAACCGAAAGAGGTTAAACAAACAAACGTCGCATTGAGACTACTACTAACTTTAACTTTGGGGGAGTGAGGAATCCGGAATGGTACCGGCACATGTGTATTGGGGGAGGTCGGTATCCTTATCAGATACCGACTTCCAAATATGACTTGTCTTCGGGCTCGTCGCCTAGAGTCGACATATAGACTCGGCCTCCTCGGACTACTTGTTCTAGGAGGGAGGCATGCTAAGATGGCGTGGGGGGATCTAGCCTACATCCCCAACAATTTAAGAATGTTGTTTATTGCCAGTAAGTGTCCTGCTGCTGGCTAGGGTTAACCAGCCCTACGAAAATAAACAACGAACTAAGGGTTAACCAGTTCCCAATGAGAGAACGGTTGGCATATATAAGATAAGGTTAAGATAAGTTGCAACCATTCCTATTTAAAGGATGGTTTGTATTATAAGACTAAGATAAGCTACATCCATTCCTTTTTAAAGGATGGTTGTTTCTAAGACTAAGATTGAGGTAAGATAAGGATGGACTAAGATTAAGAGGAAACATAACTTAAGGAGTTAAATAATTAACTCTCTAATTAAGGGAACGCATTTAAGTCGTTCATTATGTTTGAACTTGATTGTTCATATTTGGATTGTTGTTTACTGCACTTTCTATTATTGTTGTGCATCTAATCAACTTCCATTCTATCGACAATTAGTCATCGTAGCCACGTTAGCTTGGGGGCCATGAGAGGATCGTACCAGCATTCGTGCTGACCCCCTTTGGGGCTGTTTTTACTACACAGGTGAACGTCAGGAGGCGGCCGTCGTGAGAGTAAGAAGGGGGTACAAGCGTTACGGGTTAAGTGTGGCCTACGAGTTGTGCATGTACACTCGTATGACAATTTGAGTTAGTAAGATGTATAGGATGTGAGGGGACTGTAAGAAGGATATGTACTTGGTTAAGATTTGTATGTACTAATGTTCGGTATATTCTGTCAATCAGACCGTGGCAAGTCCTGGAGTGTATTGAATTCCGCTGTGACATTTATATATATGATGTTAAGTTGCGAAACCACTTTTGGATTGAGATGGGGTGTTACAAAAAGTGGTATCAGAGCGTAGTTACGCTCTGAAGACAAGAAATACCGAACTTAGGAGAATACTGAGGTTGAGTTTGAGTTCTGGGTTAAGGGTTGAGATAGAGTGAGAGGTGCGTTAGTCAGGACTCCCCGGTGTTTACCGGATATCCATAGTACCTAGACCCGCCCTCCACATCCCTAACCCTGAATATGTGGAACAAACGCCAGAGAGAAGAAAGCCTTCTCTTACTCGGGAAACCCGATCTGGCAGTTAGTTAATAGTAAGTAATACGAGAAATATCTTGTTGCACAACAGTTACGGAGAACTTGGAGGTTTTAATGGAGCGCAACAGAGAAACAGGCGCTACCTATGGAATTCTATCAATAAAGGAATGGTAATTACCGGCAACATGGATCGACATGCTACGCAGTCGAAATAACCGCAATACCGATGATAAGGAAAGCACTACGAGTGCAATGGATAAGGAAAGATAAGCGACGTGAGTACCGGACAGTGGTCCGAATGAGCATAACAGAGGGGTAATACATAACATGAGAGTTAAGATTACTGGAAGATCCAGTTAGAAACGGGGACTCCAAACCCCATACAATGAAGAAGGTTGCAAACCTGGCCGACATAACGCAGACGACGGTAGAAAACTCACAACTGTACACCAGAATAGGACTACGATGTAGTGCCTAAAGGAGGATCATTACTTAGTAACCATGACAAACGTGTGGGAACGGGAGCGAGGATTAAGACATAAGAAAATAATAAGGGGTTCCCTCAGAAAGAGGAACGCCCGGATAAGTGACAGTACGGTCCAAACAACCAGGAAATTGCCGGATGGCTAGTTATCCTGAATAAGAGATTATCGAAGGAGTCCCGAGGACTACCAATTACATGGAAATTAGAAGGAAGTATCACTACCATGTACCTTGTATCAATAGCCCATCCTACATGGCACACTTGCCATAGCAAGTGCTACCACGGTTAAGCTACACGGAAAGCCATCATGGCAAGATAGGAGAACGCTACAGTTGTAATACATATTAATACCGGATTGTAAATCCATAAGAACAGAAGAATAAGACCTTGGAAAGGCCCGACGGCCTGACCATGATGAGATGAGGTGACACACCAGTCAGCCGGGAGCGGAACTTGGACGAAATATTAAACCATATATATTTTAGCAACGGTACAACCTACTATAACAACAACCGACAATACGATAAGAACACCAATCCCGAACTTAAAGAGGAAAACCTAAGAGATCGCTCAGTAATGCGAGCAAACACTACGTAAGTGATAACATACAAGGAATGCATTATGGAATACAATGGAGACCATGACATAAACTTTCAACCAGAATGGGATAAGACTCCCCAGATTGATCACTAAGAATACCTGTAATGAGCATTCTTCAATGAAGATGTTAGAAAACCCAGAAAACAAGGGTAAAAGAAACGAACGTAAGCTATACCTACTAAGGATTAAAGACGTACAACCCTGGAAAAGGAAAGCTTAGAGGACTACCCCCACAGGGCAGGCATGGTCGAGCTTGACAAACTGACGAATGACAGTTAATACTGTTTGTCTAACATTAACACCCAAGTATGATTGATCATCAACGGGTGGTGTAGTCAACGGAAGTTGAACGAAGCGTTGAGATGAAAGTATAAGATGACACGACGATATCCAACTTGGACACCATAAGGCAAACACCTAATATGAACCCAACCTTGATTGCTAAAGACATAAGTCTAGTAAATGACAGTATATTCGAGGACACTAAGTAACCTCAGATCACCTGAATAAACTTCCATAGCAGGAAGCAGGATGCAGCAACTTACCATGAAACCCGTACTACATTTAATATGTGACCTAACGGTGGATAGTGTTCAAAGAAACAAAACCTATAAAGATGACCTACAGATGAGTAAGAGTACAAGTAATGGACTGAGGCATTAAGCGCTAAGAGCCTACGAGCCAAGGATATTAACCACATCAGAGCCCGAGGTGCAGTAAGTTTGTAAGAGAGCTTATTTAAGCCACGAAGGAACTACAATTCGTAGATATGAACGGTTACCAAACCTATAACTTAGATTGTGGAGAATGTTGCCAGGAAAGGCACCAATGAGAATAATGAGATAATGCTAAGGACAGGGGCGGAGAACGAACCATGCCTTTAAGGTGGGGATACCTCTCCTTGTTGTGAGGCCAAGAGTGGGAATAAACCCTCAAAAAGGGCTTTCACTTATTCGAGAAATAATACACTTTTGTTAGAGAATGGAAACTGTAAACCTTGAGATTACCTTAGAACATACCAGATACACTTGAGTAATAAGGAAGGCTGCAGAGATAAACCCCAAATCCAACACTCAGGATGTAAGAATCAGTAACCGTCAGAGATAGACATTGTGAGTGCACATTATGGCACGTCAAGTGACCAATGCTCAGAAGAGCTTGTAATTAAACGGATGACTTCCTCAGTAACCGGTTAAATTATATGGTAAATAACATCATAAAGGATGAAAGAATGCGAGAGAAATTAGCCTACTTACGAATCTGAGATTGAAGTAGAACATCTTCATATTAAGAGTCAACCATTTTACAGCATGGTATGACAACCGCCAAACACCGAAATTAGAGAACCCAGTGTTTTACACCAAGAAGGGATTGAATATAAGATAAGATGTTAGAGTAAATGAGTAAGTAGTTGCGCCATCAATGGGCAACATGGTAATGGCCAGCTACCACTGTAGTAGTGGTCGTGATTACAATATTATATAAGGGGATTAAGTCATGGTGCGCAGTAAAGCGACCGTTATGTATAAGCCGTCAAATATTGACACTAAGGCAATTAAATTTATAAGCTAAGACCGATATAAGTAAGGGAATAAGATGGTAGACGAACTGTGCATTGATGCCAGTAGTCTGGACCTGGTTAGGTAAGATTTCACAGGAAGCACACTACCCATTCCTTAGGAACTGGAAGTGCATTCCTAGTAGAACAAATATGAGAAAGTAGATAAGAGGCTCTATGGAAAGAGACCTCAGTTACTAAGAGACCAAATCAGTACGGGATCCAGAATGAACTAGAGCATACAATACTTAAGAACACAGTAAATAAATTTCCCTTGATTAAGTTCAAGAAGAACAATAAATGTTATCATGGAACGATGAAGAGGAGATCGACAACAGAATACTTCATAATTAGCAATAGCTAAACGTGTGACGAACACTATGAGTTTACTAAAATGAGACGTGGGACGACTGCACCCCACAAGGGCTTGCAGGCCTGACGGACTCATCTATGAGTTAGTCGGGTAAGTAGTAATGTACCAGTAAGGTACCCCATGCATGTAGACGAGTGGTGTAAGGAACACGGGAAGTAGTCGACTCCGTACCACGGACAACGACGCAAGATCAGACGAGAGCAGCTACTACCACAACAGTCTAAGAAAAGAAACTCAGTTTAACCAACGACACAAAGGAATCAGAGAACAAATAATTAAGGACTACGAAGTGCAGGAAGCACGGATGATTAAGTACAGACATTGGATATGTCTTAAGATGTAAAAGATTAAACTGTAAAGCGCAATAAGCACTAAACAGTAGATTCAGATTAAGAATCATCCTCAGACCAAAGGTCAAATGGAAAGAACGATTTAGACATTTGAGGAAATACTAAGAATACAAACATTAGATCTCCAGGAAGAATGGGTAGATGAGTTTGATAAGTGTCCAAATGAGCATGTTTTATAGGTGTATTTCATATATAATATTAGCACTTTTCTTGCTCATTTCTCCACTTCGGTTAGTTTTCCTCTAGTTTATGTTTTATTGTTTATCTCACAAATTTATTGGTTTAACATGAGGAAAACCAAGCTGGGAGTAAAGTAGACGAAGAGACGAATGCATAGACACAAACGGCTCAGAAAACGGAGTCCAAACGAAGAATCTAGAGCCGGTCAAAGTTTGAAGGAAATAAGTCAATGCCACACATGCAACCGCATGGTATGGAGGCGGACAGGGAGGCGGTTCCCACTTACGTCCGCACGCGGACAATCGAGCGGACAGGGAGGCGGAACTCACAGAGACGTCCGCTTCATTCTTAGGCGGACGGTCATGCGGACAGAAGAAGAGGCCGGGCAGACAACAAGTCGACAGAGACGTCCGCGCGGGATTAAGGCGGACGTAGAGGCGGACGCGACTAAAATCTCGCGCATAACAGTTTTTCTTCGTCGACTTCGCTCGTCGACTTCGCCCGTCGACCTGCAACTTATCTATCTACTCTTCGCGTTCTGTCCCCTGAGCAATCAATGCTCTTCCACCTCTGTCTGCAGTCGTTCTTCTTCTTCCTCTCCTCTATAAAATACCACTGCTACTTCAAACAAAAACACACACGTTCCACCCCAAACTTATGCCATTTTCTTTCCATAAAAATACCATAAAACTCTCCATAAAATCACTCATTTCATCCACATAAATCCATACTACATCTCATCCCATAAATCATTCCACTTCATACCGTATCCTGTCCAACCTCTGTCAAAATATATTAGCAGATAAGATAGCAGAGCGGAAATAAACATCTTCTCAGATGTATTCCTCTACTTCTTATTCTGTCTTTAATATGTCAGGCTAAGGAGGATTTGCTCCGGGCAAGGGTTTAAATTATGGTTTGTTTAATTATGTAATCAATATCTCTACCGGTTAAAATAAATACAGTTTGTTACGCTTAAAGGTTTTCTCTCACCATTTTAATAAATTACATGAATTTATTAAAATGCTTTCCTAAGTCTATTTTGATCAGACCAGGTGATAAATAGACAGGTTATTTAAGCCGTAAATCTGGAGAAAGATTATTATGATTTAATAGGTTAGTATTTTCAGATGCAATTATAATTCCTCGAATTTAACGTCCGTTTACATAGTATTGCTCGAACCTTGATTAGACCGAGCATTTTCTGGTAAACGAGTTCTTAAGGGTCTATGACTTAGTCCTTAGGATAATAACAGGATTTTGCCAAACTAATATATTAAACCGGTAGAGATAGCATAATTAATCAGATTATATAAAACCTGAACCCGGAGTTCCATTTAATTCATCTGCACTCAGTTTTCTAATCTGCTTAATATTTTCCCAAAAACAAGTCAATTAACTTCCCCCCTTTTGTGACAAGCTTAGGAACTATTTTATCTCGCTATAAGTCCCACGGTTTGACCCCGGCCGCTTCTGTCTTCTATACTACTGCGACCGGGTTTTAATTTGCAGCCCGACGGATATTTTGAGTATTAATTTCTTTCTTTTATCAATTTCACACCAGTGCTAATAACTCACGATAAATCCACTCTGCAGAGTTACAACTCATTAAGGCCGTGTATATAAAAGATAACACGTGTCCACTGAGAGACCAATGTTCCTAAACTGTAAGGAGGCAGAAGGATATACAATACTATGAACGATTAGAAAGGCAGTTAAGCCTAAGATTATCATAGTCGCGCAGCTGAAGCTAGCACACACTACCACACCACTACCTTTGAGATTAGACCAAGCTAAGTTAAGAAAATGGTATAAGTACCGTTAAGAATCCTCGATACAGAGACTAAGTCATTAGCATAGTTATGACCCTCTGATCGAATCGTAAGTGAGATACATGACATGGAAGTTAGAATGCTTGGTGAGAATTAGACATCTTGAACTTATGTTCAAGAATGATATGGTGTTGATTACGTGGGCATAATCCATTTTAAGGGGGGTAGAGCGAAAATCGCTTAGCGTATGTTTGTGTACTAAGTACATAAACTACGGTGTGCATAGCACAAAATAATTTGAGAATATGTTTTACATAAACATTTTGAGATAAAATCATGGTTATTGCGCACAGAAGATGTGAATACCATACATATCAAGTACCTATCTTGTTAACTCCGGTGTGAGTACAAGTTAAGAGGATTAAGGAGACTTAAGAAATAAGGAATATATGAGGTATGAGTCGATATGAGACTATGTGTGAGATGAGAATAAGATAACACTATGGGATACTGTTCGATATGAATATGAGGAAGAATAGTAATCCTATGAGATATAAGATGGTGAGAATTGGTATGAGACGGTTATAGAACTTAGTAGGGATTTAAGCCTTGAGGTAATTACTAAGAGATGAATCGGGAATGTTTGATGGACTGAGTCCACACTTCAGAGATGTATTGATTATGATTAGAAGAACTAAAAATATAGAAAATTGGACATGAGTGAATTAGTTGATGTTTGAAAATGACGTGGGAGGTGGAACTTGATTTTCTAGGGATCAAAGGAAACCGAACACAAATTGGGGTGGAAGGATAGTTCTACACTGATGCTTATCACATCAGGGTTGGATGATTCCTGAAACTCCCTACCAGCGGTCACAATTAAATCACGCTAAGGATAGAGGCATTAGGATAAAATGAAATTGGAGTTGATTATATTTTAATTAGAGGAATTATTCCTCACATGACCTCATAAAAAGGATTACCTTTTTACTGAGTCTCGCCCATGAAGTCGAGGACGCACGAGCCTTTGTCTTCGGACCGGTGACATGGGGAGAGCAGAGTGTTTTGTATTCTGGCCCATGGTGACGAGGACGAACGAGCCATTGTCTACGGACCGGTGACATGGGAGAATACGTTGGAGAATTATGTGATTGTTTTAATCATCAAAAAGAAATAAAGAGAATTTTGAGTGCTATACATGCTTAAGCGTGTTGTGTGATATTTAAGTATAAGCATATGGCGGATCTAATGATTCAATGAGTTTAAGTATACATAAGTATGATCTATATGATCTATGGAATGAGTTAAGACATGTATTCTAATAAGATAAGATGCATGGGAACTTTGGGGACAAAGTTCTTTTAAGGGGGGTAGATTGAAATACCCCAAACCTAAGTATGCTAAGTAAACATCAATTTATGATGTAGTAAGGCTAGAATATGCCTTAGAAAGATTGGTAGACAATTTAAATCAAGGAAAACACAAGAAAACGCCTTAAGGGCAATTTAGGCAAAAATGTGCTCTAAGCTTGGAGTGACTTTGATTAGCACCCAATACCATTATAAGACTTTAGTAGTATGCTAATGGACATTTTAAATCAATTAGCAAAGAAAACCAAGCTCAAAAGCAAGCTTAAACACAAAATGTGCTTTAAGACTCCTTAAAGCACCTTTTTGAGAAATTTTGTTAGAAATGGGTTTTGAGTGGCTAAATGCCTATGATTACATCTTAATCAACATGTGTGCTAATTAGTATCACATTAGGAAGTCTAAATCAATGGGAAACCAAAAATTTCACAATTTGTGCACTAACTATGAATAGTGCCCAAATAGTAACATTTTAAGTAATAAACTCTCTTGTTTGGTCGATGGTCAAATGACCATCTCTAATTGACTAAGGGTGGCCGGTTTTGTAAGGGGGAGAGTCACCACTTAAGTAACTAGCAATTGCTAGGAAAGAAGGGGGAAAAGAAGAAGGCACTATTTGCTTTTATAACAAAATATCTCCTTTTAGCTCGCCTCTCTCCTCTTCTTTCTTCTTTTCTTCTTCTTCCACCGATTTCTCTTCTTCTTCCCTGCTCCAAACCGTGAGTGAATGCCTCCATTTATGCTCCATCTTCCTTTGATCACTACTCACTCATTTTAGCTCCAAATCAAAAACTAAACTCATATTATTCTTAGTTAGCTCAAGTTCTAGCTTTCTATCTTTTCAAAATTTGAAAAGCTTCATTTTGGAGCCATGGGAAATCACCATTGAAGGGGGAAAACTAGCTTGAGATGTTCATTGTCTTCTCCATTCATTCAAGGTAAGGAAAATGTAAGAAAAATCATGTTTCCATCACTTCCTCACCATGACCGAAAATTACCTTCTCATGGAGCCTTGTTTTATCCATTGTTCTAGCTTGATTCTATTCTCCAAGGGCTAGAGGAGGTCCTTCTTGATTCATATCCAAGCCTATCTTAAGACTCCAAGGTAAAACATTCATTTCAATACCTTAGGACACATTTTTAACCTAGGGTTTACTCCTTAAGGTTAGTGTATTGTTTAGCACTCATGAGAGTCAATGTATATTGATTAGAACATTGGCAAGGGAAATTGAAATGGTGGTCGAGATTCATTCAAGAAGCAGGTCTAAGGAGGAAGTTAAGACAAGCTTGGGAAAATAAGGTAAAATGCTTACCTAATGGTGGTTTAAGTTTTAAGGGATGGTATTTAGATAAGTGCTAATGTAGCTTAAGGTTACGTTATGTAATGGGTTATATAACCTAGGAAAAAGAATTTAAACAAGCTTTGAACTTGTGATTAAGGAGCCAATGGGAATGAGTTGATAATATAAGTTTAAGATGGATTTTAAGAGAATTATAAATACTATGAGATTGATGGGTGTACTTGCAGTTTGAAAGCTTTTATATGTGGGAAATTCAGTGTTTAAGTTTAAGTCATTTAAGGGCCTAAGAGCCATGTCATTTAAGAGCCTTAGTGCTATGCAATTTAAGATTATTGCATTATATTGAGTTTGTTGTGAATGAGTTAAATTGGGTGAGAAAGTATGATGAGAAAGAACTTGATGTGTGTGAGATGGTTGAATGAGGAAAGCAATGCATTTGGGCATGATAATATACTAGAGAAGCTATGGCGAAATTTGAGTAGAAAAAGAAGTGTTTAAGTGGTGGTTGTGAATTAATATGCCCTAGGGTTTACTAGGGATCATTAAGAGGAATTTGAGTGGAAATGAGTTAACTAAGGAGTTCTTGAGGTTTAGAATGACCTAGAGTTGTCTATGAGGAAATTAGAGTTCAAAGGGTGTATTGAACACACCAAAGTCATGGTAAGAGGAATGGTGAGATTTGTGCATAGATTTGAAGGAGAAGGTGTATAATGCTTAAGATGATTTAGGTATGAACTAGAGGATATAACAATGAGAATTTTGGGACGCTTGTGTAAGTGAAGAGGATACTAGTGGTGGAACAATAAGGTTTTAGTTTAGATGGTAATGAGTGGACTTAGGTGATGGGAGTGAAGATTGAAGGAGAATGTTGTAGATTGACTAGAAATGTATAAGAGTTTAAGATCATGAGAATGGTGGGTAAATTGAGTAAAAGAGATATAGATGTCTAAGGAGGGTGTAGGAAGGTTAAGGTAAAGAAGAACAAGGTTAAGGTGCTAAGAGGATGGGAAGAAATGTTTAGGTATGCCCAAGAGTTTAGGAATGATTAGTAACAAATGGAAAAGAGAGGAATTGGTGCATGGATATGTAAGATGACTTGAGGAAGTTTTGGTAAATGAACTGAAGATGGAAAATAATGTTTATGAAGTGCTCAAACTGTTAAGGAGGGAACACTTGGGTTGGTTGAAGTCTTGGTAAGGTTACAAGTTGGAAATGTAAGAAATTATATGACAAGTGTTAGGAGTGTTTGTAAGAATTTAGTAAATGTTTAAGAAGATCCTTGGAAGTTGTTTTGGAGAGTTTGGTGGAAGTTCTAAGGTGAGTTTAAGTGCCTAAATGGTATTAGGACACATGGGGGAACTTGTGGAGAAGTTTGGAGTCAAATGGGAATTTAGAAACAAGGTACTGGAGCCGACCGACCTTAGGGACCGGACCTGCAAGGTCGGTCAAGCTTAGTTTACACTACCGGAAAGAGTTCTGGAACCGACCGAACTTGGGGTCCGGACTTACAAGTTCGGTCGGGCTTGTATTTGGTGTACGAATTGAGTCTCGGGAATGGACCGAACTTGGGACCGACCTTGACAAGGTCGGTCGGGCTTAAATATCCCATGGGGAAACTCTCGGGAATGGACCGACCTTGGGGACCGGACTTGCAAGGTCGGTCGGGGTAAAATTTTCAAACGGTAATAAGTTCTGGAATGGACCGACCTTCGGTAAGGTCGGTCGACCCTAAGTTGTAAAAAAAGAAAGAAACCCTAAAAGTTTAGAGGTATAAATGGTACCCCATTAAGAGGGCATTGATGATTAGAGGTATAAAGACCCTAGAGATTAAGATAAGTATAAACTCAAAAGTTTAAGGTTAAGTTGTAAGATTAAGTTATAAACTTAAGAGGTGTTAGGTGGGGATCATTATAGGTTAAGTAAGTTAAATAAGTTGAATTAAGTTAAGTGATTAACAACCTAAAACTGAATGAATGTTTTAGGGCTTGAGTACTTGGACTCCGGAAGAGAGTAAGCAACCGAACGACCAACGGTGAACGGTACAGTTCTTCTTGTGACCTGCTTGCTAACGAGGTGTCCCTCGGCTTGTGTGCTATTTGTTTTTGTGCTCACTAAACAAGATAAAGCATGCAACCGGAACATTATGTTATTGTATTGTTGTGTGATGTTTGAAAACTAACACAACTTACCGTGAGAACCTACTAACAAACGTTTAGTAAGGAATTGTGTGAGACTAAGGAACACTCCCTAATATGAGTTTGTTAATAACCGAAAGAGGTTAAACAAACAAACGTCGCATTGAGACTACTACTAACTTTAACTTTGGGGGGAGTGAGGAATCCGAAATGGTACCAGCACATGTGTATTGGGGGAGGTCGGTATCCTTATCAGATACCGACTTCCAAATATGACTTGTCTTCGGGCTCGTCGCCTAGAGTCGACATATAGACTCGGCCTCCTCGGACTACTTGTTCTAGGAGGGAGGCATACTAAGATGGCGTGGGGGATCTAGCCTACATCCCCAACAATTTAAGAATGTTGTTTATTGCCAGTAAGTGTCCTGCTGCTGGCTAGGATTAACCAAGCCCTACGAAAATGAACAACGAACTAAGGGTTAACCATTTCCCAATGAGAGAACGGTTGGCATATATAAGATAAGGTTGAGATAAGTTGCAACCATTCCTATTTAAAGGATGGTTTGTATTATAAGACTAAGATAAGCTACATCCATTCCTTTTTAAGGATGGTTGTTTCTAAGACTAAGATAAGACTAAGATTGAGGTAAGATAAGGATGGACTAAGATTAAGAGGAAACATAACTTAAGGAGTTAAATAATTAACTCTCTAATTAAGGGAACGCATTTAAGTCGTTCATTATGTTTGAACTTTGATTGTTCATATTTGGATTGTTGTTTACTGCACTTTCTATCATTGTTGTGCATCTAATCAACCTCCATGCTATCGACAATTAGTCGTCGTAGCCACGTTAGCTTGGGGGCCATGAGAGGATCGTACCAGCATTCGTGCTGACCCCCTTTGGGGGCTGTTTTTACTACACAGGTGAACGTCAGGAGGCGGCCGTCGCGAGAGTAAGAAGGGGGTACAAGCGTTACGGGTTAAGTGTGGCCTACGAGTTGTGCATGTACACTCATATGGCAATTTGAGTTAGTAAGATGTATAGGATGTGAGGGGACTGTAAGAAGGATATGTACCTGGTTAAGATTTGTATGTACTAATGTTCGGTATATTCTGTCAATCAGACCGTGGCAAGGTCCTGGAGTGTATTGAATTCCGCTGTGACATTATATATATGTTGTTAAGTTGCGAAACCACTTTTGGATTGAGATGGGGTGTTACAGATACTATAAACTATTTTAAATGTAAGTCGTTTTGGCTGTAGTATGATTGTTGAGAGCTAAACAACGGTTAGCATTCTATAGGGCTGTGTAGATCAATCCACCAGCCACTCACTGGGGAATAGGATTTCGAACGATCCATTCCACCATCGTGCGTTGAGCAGGATCCGAACATGTGACCTTACGTCTTGTAGCATTTTTCAGTAACCTTGAATATCCAACTGCACTATATCCGCAGAGCGAACTTAAACAACTATTTTGGTGATGACTCACTATTAGTATATATGACGTTTGGTAACTTTTGAATACTATTTATACTCCCTCCATCCTGAATTGACCGTCATGTTTGCTTTATAGCACGTTTTTCCACTTCAATATTAAACATATAAGATAAAATAATTTTATAAAACTAAATTTTGTAACATATAGTTTATCATAAAAGGAATCATGTGCAAAACTTAACATTTTAAAATCATTTTATCTTATATGTTTAATATTGGAGTCAAACGACATGTCCAAATAGTAAATAGGACGGTCAATTCAGGACAGAGGGAGTATAAGATAATCGCCTTGGACGATAATAGAGGTAAGCGACTATATGTTTTGTAGCATGAATTTAAAGTTATATATACTATATTCCATTGTATTTGTTTTCTAGCATGAATTTTAAGTACAAGCGTACTTTTATACAAGTCTGAATTTGTTAATGTACATGATTAATTTGCTAGGTTAGTCTTGTTAGTCTTGTCAACGTGGGTGGTATGGGAGGTCATTTATGTAAGAAGTGGGTAATTGTTGAGTAGCCCACATGATAAATTCTTACATAAAGAAGTGTGTTGATTTTAGGGGTTACGATATTAATTCTTGGGGTTACATATAGTTATAAGAATTTATCTTGTCCATTTGTTTCTTACTGTTTTGGGTTATGAAAGATTTCGCATCCCTATTAAAGACTATAAAAACCAAATAAGGAAATCGTCGAGTTAATATTATATAGTTACAATATATATATCTCTTAAATAGACGAAGACAATAAAGAATCCATTAGGTTCTCAAGGGTCCTAGCCTATCCTATATATGTTTGTGATACTCCATCTTGTCAAGGCACTCAAGCATCAAGAGACACAGGCGAGAACCTAAAACTCACAACATACTTCTCTCTTCTTGTTTTCTTTTCTTCTCTTGTAGAAATAAAATCTTGAAGAGTTCAAGATAAATCTAGAGTGCAGAAGTACACCCGCTCCAAAGGAAACTAGTAGACCCAACATCTAGTAAAGGTATAAGAAATATATCAACTACCTACCATGGCTGAAGGTAAGTGTAACACCTCGGATTTAGTCCCCAACATATAGTATGAGAGATTAGGAAGATAACACCATAGACGGATCGAAACACGGAGGTCAAATGAGTCTTAGAACAACAAATTAAGATACGTCCGACCTTGTGTCCGAAAATGAATGTTTGGACAAGGTCCGAGATTCAAACATAAATGTCCGAACTTGTGTCCGGACTTGGAAGTTCGGACACAAGTCGAGACTTGAAATCAGAGTTGTCCAAACATGTGTCTGAACATTGAAGTTCAGACACTAGTTCTGATGAAAATACCTTATGTGCTCACAACATATGTCCAAACGTTGAAGTTCGGACACTAGTCCTGATCAGGTGAGTCTGAATGTTCGTCCGAACATGTAAGTTTGGACCAATGCCGAGACTTACAGTCAAACTCATCCTCGCCTACTATCCTAACATGTAAGTTCGGACAAATGTTCGAACACCCCAATCTGCAAAACCAATTTTAGTTCAGAACCTGTCCGAACTTGCACATCCGGACAAACGTTCGAACAGGTTAAAAAATACAAAATCAGCTTCAGAAACCCTCATTGACATACTACAATTCCAAAACATAAACAAGGCGATTAAGGACTTCTCACAGCAAATCAAAGTCAAACTAGTTCAGAAAGATAACAACAAAATAAAAACAATCCAGG
Organism: Limonium bicolor; assembly: GCA_023374045.1. Taxonomy (NCBI): domain Eukaryota; kingdom Viridiplantae; phylum Streptophyta; class Magnoliopsida; order Caryophyllales; family Plumbaginaceae; genus Limonium; species Limonium bicolor. The sequence goes on from CM041783.1 coordinate 67,887,929, forward strand.
ATGTTACTGCCATATACCCATACCCATGAGTGTCAAGGCTATCCACCAATCCAAACACATATTAAACATCAAGATTCAAAACAAAAGACAACCATTGTTGAAAATACCAATTTCAGCTAGTAACATTATCAAGGGTTAAATGAGGCTAATAATATTCCTATGTGGTGTCGCAATCCCCAACCCCGTGCTTCAGTCATTGTTACCTGTGATCAGAAGATGACATATAACACACAGAAAGGATCACACAAGTCAGTTGAAACTGAGTAAACTACTACTTCATAAAATAAAACTCATTTTGTTTGAAGAGTACAAGTTAAGCTCCACCCACAATGAATTATACTCTTCTTCCTCTATTCCAACACAATTAATAATAAAAAAACAACCATATCAGGGAACCCTTTCACTGGCAACCAAAATCTACCAACAAACGCCCAAACAAGTGGGGTCACAAATAAGTAATTCTACTAATGAACACCTGAACGAGCGGGGTCATAAAATATAAATTCCACCTCGCTCAAAGTCCTTAAGTGCGCACACCCTTCTAAGGGTACTTCTGACCACGAAGATGTAGATCTATAGAGCTTAAACTATGATATAGTGGTCGTAGTGCAAAATAATCAATCGAATGTATCAATATGTATGAATTCATCCCAATGAAGGTTCTCAAAAGTCATTACTACCAATCCAGATAATATAATCATTCCATTCTCACAAATTCCCAATTATACTCAAATCCCTAATTTCCACATGCATCCACGCGGGATTTTCCCTCAAATCAGAATCAATTTCATCACAATTTACAACATTTACACATAGTGATTTAGCGAGCATACTAATTTACCTGGAACTACACCTACCAAGAATCAGAATTCACAAAGTACTGGCAATCCCCGCCGATGAACTCGGGATCTAGAATTCAGTCATTCACATAATCAATCAACCATATATATTCTTTACCCTTTGATTTATCTTGAACTAGCACCAACAATGGAGAAAAGAAAGTTACACGAGAGGGAGGAGATGAGCGGAGTAAGGCGCGGAGAGAGATGAGAGTTGGGAACGTGATTTGTCAAGAAAAGAAAAGAAAGTGAAGGAAAGAAGGAAAAGAAAAGAAATGAAAATAAAATAATTATGAGGAAAGGAAATTAAATAATATTTAATGATATCTTATTTACTCTCCACTATTTCTTATCCTTAATCACGGAATAACTCCCAAATCCAAGTAACCTCAATCTTTAATATATTTATATCCCCAATTATTATAATCATAATTGATCCAATGTCGTATAATATATGCTCATAATTTAATCAAAATTTATGGGTATTTCAGTATCTCCCCCCTAAAAGAAAGCTTCGTCCCCGAAGCTAGAATTCCCATCTGACCACTCATGACTCAAAGGCAAACAAACTGTGTCTATTCCTGACTCTTAGGGCGCACATGCTGCAAAATTTTTCATGTCCTCCTCCACCTCCCATGTAACTATTTCTTCGCTACCGTGTTTAGACCACAAGACTTTGACCATTCGGATTGACTTCGATCGAGTGTCTTTGGTTTTCGTATCCAAGACGTTGATAGGGTATTCCTGATAGGCAAGATTTTGCTCCAACTCCAGTGTCTCAGGTTAAAGAACATGAAAGGGTTAGGAATGCACTTCCTAAGCCGGGATACATGGAAAACATTGTGTACCCTCTCAAGCTCCAATGGAAAAGCAAGCTTATATGCCACATTCCCTACCTTCTCCAGAACTTCATACGGTCCAATAAACTTTGGACTCAGTCTCCTCTTCTTCCAAATCTGGTCACATCTTTCATAGGAGAGACCCTTGTGAATGATTTATCTCCCACGTCAAACTCCACTGGTCTCCTTTTCAAGTCCGTGTATGATTTTTGTCGGTCTTGGGCGGCCTTCATAGGCTTCTGAATCAGCCACACCTAACCCATAGTCTCCTCAATTAACTAGGGCCCCAAAATCAAAGTCTCACTAATGTCTCTTCAGCATAATGGTGTTTTGTACTTCCTACCATGGAGAGCTTCATACGGAGTCATCTTAATGCTTGAATGGTAGCTATTATTATATGAGAATTATATCAGATGTAGGTTATCAGCCCATGAACCCTGAAAGTCCATCACACAGGCTCACAGCATATCCTCTGAGGTTTGAATTGTTCTCTCACTTTGCCCATCCGTGACTGGGTGAAAAGCGGTGCTTAACTTAAGCTTAGTACCCAAAGCTTCTGTAACTGCTGCCAGAAATGGGACAATAACCTAGAGTCTCTATCAAATACGATAGACTCTGGAACACCATGGTATCTCACCATATACTTTATATAAGCATCTGCCAACTGATTCATCGTCCAGGTGCTCTTCATAGGTATGAACCTAGCAGCCTTAGTAAGTCTATCGACTATGACCCAGATCTGATTTACTCCACCCTTGGCTATGGGTAATTCGACAATGAAATCCATCGCTATAGAATCCCACTTCCACTTAGGTACTTCCAACGGCTGCAAACGTCACATCCTCTAATGTTTGAATTTCACCTTTTGACAGGTGAGGCATGTAGAGACAAAATCAGCTACTTCTTTCTTTATCTTAGGCCACTAAAATTTTCTCTTCAAATCTTACCACTTGTCGCCCCCTGGGTGAACTAAATAGGGCAAACTATGTGCCTCCTGCATCAATTTCTCCTTCACCTCCACACACTTTTGTGGAATACACCATCTCCCCCTAAAACAGAGACTCTTATCACTATGAATAGTAAAGTCTGTTGACTTAGCCTCCTTCACCTTCTCCCGAATTCTTTCCAACTTAACATCCCTAGGTTGTCCCTTTATGATCTCATTAAAAATATCTGCAGTGATAGGCATATTATACAGTTTAACCTCCCGATCAACTCCCCCTGATTCCATCACTTCAAATTTAATTTCTGGAAGTCCCTAATCAACTCCTTAGGGAGTACCCACATCGAATTCACAGAGTGGCTCCTCTTCCTACTCAGAGCGTCAGCCACTAGATTGGATTTCCCCTTATGATACAATATCTGCATGTCATTATCCTTTATCATCTCTAGCCATCTCACTGCCTCATATTCAACTCCTTTTGAGTGAAAATATATTTCAAACTTTTATGATCACAAAATATTTTGCACAAAGTGCCATAAAGGTAATGTCGTCCTACGTCCTTAACAGCAAATACAATAGCAGCTAACTCCAAATCATGTGTGGGATACCAAGTCTCATACTCCTTCAGCTGTCTCAAGGCATACACGATAACTTTGCCATTGTGCATCAATACACATCCTAGCCCATATTTAGAAGCATCACTAATTACCTCAAACCTTTCTGTTCCTGAAGGCAGAGTTAGCACTGGAGTTGTGGTCAACCTCTCTTTCAAGGCATGAAAGGCCTTTTCACAGTCTTCGCACCACTGAAACTGCACTACTTTCTTCATCAGATTAGTAAGCGGTTTTGCACTTTTCAAGAAGTCTTTCACAAACCTTTGGTAGTATTCTGCTAGACCCAGGAAACTGTGACCTAGGCCATTCTCTTACTGCTTGAAATTTTGATGGATCCACATAGATCCCCTCACTCGAGATAATGTACCCCAAAAAGGCAACTATGTCCAGCCAAAATTCACACTTGGATAATTTGGCATACAATTGATTATCCCTCATAACCTATAACACTAACCTCAGGTGGTTCTCATGTTCCTCCTCATCCTTGAAGTACACCAGAATATCATCTTTGAATACCACCACAAACTTGTCTAATAGAGGTCCTGATTCATCAGCTACATGAACACTATTGACGCATTGGTTAACCCAAAAGGCATCACCGTGAATTCATAATGACTGTATCTGGTCCTGAATATTGTCTTCTGAATATTTTTCTCTGCAATTCGGAGCTCATGATAACCACCCCGCAAGTCGATCTTAGAAAACACTCGTGCTCCCTACAACTAGTCGAAGTGATCGTCAATCCTAGGTAAAGGGTACCGATTCTTAACGGTTACCTGGTTCAGTTCCCTATAGTCAATACATAACCTCAAGCTTCCGTCTTTCGTCTTAACAAATAGAACAGGGGCTCCCCAAGGTGACACACTTGGGAGAATGTACCTCTTCTTCAATAATTCCTCCAATTGAGCTTTCAGCTCCTTCATTTCAGCTGGTGCCATCCGATGTGGGGCCTTAGAGATTGGTGCGGTCCCTAGCACGAGATCCACATTGAGCTCAACCTCCCTCACACGTGGCAAACCCGGAATCTCCTCAGGAAACACATCAGAAAATTCGTTTACCACCCGAATATCACCCACCTTCTCCCCTTCTCTTCTCAAATCCTGAACATGACAGGGATAGGCGGAATGCCCTTCCTTGCCTTCGTCATAATATCCATCGCAGAGACAATTTTAACACTTGGTCTATCCTCCTTTCCCTTATATGAGATCCTTTTCCCTAATGGTCCTCTAAGTACCATCTTTTGTGCCAGACAGTATGTTCTCCCCTTATGTAACACCCCTACTCTATAACCTCGTATTAACTAACGTCATAACACAACTAAAATCGGTTCACATCGGAAAATAAAAGATAATCGTTCTAACTCTGGGTGCTACCGCCATTACTCACCCATGTGAGTAATGAAGCGTCCACTTACTACATAATACATAACCATAGTGATGACTCGAGATAGATAACCGATAGTGTATACAATAACAATTCATAGTAAGATGAGCACTCTAAGTATCTCCAAACTGTGTACAGCTATGGTCATAATACAACGTAAGTCCAAAAGTGATAACAAAAACATAAGGCTGACTACCCAAAAAGCCCGCACTCCGGCTTCCGTCACGATCAAGCTACAGTTATATGTTTGCCACAACGGGCTCAGCACAACCGCTGAATATGCTAAAGTATGTCCCTTATAGACCTTCAGACTCCTTAGGTTAATTATCCATCTTATTATGCGGTTCATTACATGCTATTCCATTTAACATGTATATAATAGAAGAACTATAATGCTATATACATACAACAGTCCATCCCAATATTAGCATCCAAAATCCATACACATTACGCACATTTAATCAATACGATAAACGCGTGCATAGTATAACAATACGAGTGTTGTTTCATTTGAATGGTTCTCATTTATTCGGCCTTCAAGGCTTTGAATAATTATCCATTGTACAAGAGTTATTTGAATCTCGTAATACTGATTAGACCATGTCTAATAGTTTAATTCACTTAATTCTTAACCACTGACAGTCGTCATGTTAATAGACGACATGTCCTCAACACTTACCCCTGCAATGGCGGGTCACCAACGGCAATAGCTATCCCCTTCACGTGGGGACTCCGATTCCTCCATATGATACCTATTATATGGCGGGTCGCCTACGACCGAAGCCATTCCCTTAACGTGGGAACTTCATCCAATGATCAGTCTGATCAAATGGAATAACATACGAGTGGACCAGTAACAGTCATCCATCTCTATTGTGATCACTATGCGCAACCAGGATTCCCTGGATTTCTCCTCATAGACAATGTGGTTCACTATATGATTAAGTTATCCTAATCATCTCACCTAAGATCTATGCTTAGGTTATAGAGAATGTATTATTATGAAGATGCAATTTAGGCCTTACACAATACCTAGAAGTCATCTAGGTTATTTTCCATGTTGAGTACTTATGCTCTAGAGATTGGAATTACCGAATCTCATCCTAAGTTAATTACTTAGGTCGATAGGAATAATGTGATATGTCTTATTGATCGTTCATAAGTATCATCGAATTCCTTATCTTACTCGTAATTCGTATCGAGTTTGCAATCGATATCATATTAGTCCGAAAGACGTTTGCGCACAATTAATAACGTGTGATAGTCAGGCAATTAAATGCACATAAACATATCAATAATAATTCACACATATCACTCTTATCACAACATACAAACATATCCGAACCAAAGGAAATCCTCAGGACATTCGAATCATACAATAACATACCGTACACCGACGGTGAAGAGGGCAGACGTTCGAATCCCGCACCCGTCCTCTTTAAATCTGCTCTGGAATATACATATGTATATGCTAAGTATTAATGTACCGTAATTCGAATAACTCAGTATCCCAAATAACTGCTGGTCCCCCGTATGTTCACCTCGTGATTGATCATTTGTTGTTTGTCGGGTTATTAGTCGGGTTTGGGATTAGTCGTTTAATCCATGAAGCATGTTAATAATTAACAAGTTATATTATATTACAACTTAGGTTTAGTTCTCATTACTCATCTTTTTATCCATGAGAATAAATGTTTATATATATATATATATATGCTTACTCATTCATATAGACTTGCTACTATATGATAACTAATATGGTTGACTTTAAGGTGTTTGTAACCTTTGACATTTAAGTTCCACTTAGTCATAAGTTGGTCAACTTGACCCTCTTGGTCAATTAGGTTGACTTGGTCTTTGTATGCTAGTCAACAATTATATTTAAATTATATAATTCCATTATGTTATATAAATCCTTACACAATGACATTAAGTCATAATGTTTTAATGTTACTTAATGAAATTAGCCACCTTATAATAAACTAAATTATATTTAATATGATTCTCCAACCTTATTATATACTCCAACAATCTTCAAATATTCATACTCATTTATATGAATTATAAAATCCCTTCTATAATCACTAAACCTCATTATTTTATGTGAAGCACCTAACCTCCTTAGTTGTGCTAACTCTCACATACTAAACATTAAGACCATTTTCTTAATGCTATGTCATGTAACAACATACCTTATACTAAAATACATTCATAACTATTAATCTCGGCATACACCCATAAATCTGTAATATTACACTTTTGCCCACATTTGTTTTCTAATATTACAATGACATCCCATATCATATATTATAACTCTATTTCCTCATTTATTTCATTCCAAAGTGCTATGCTAACTATATAAAATTTCTGAACAGACCCTAAGGTTATTTCCTTAGTTTTCACACTACTTTCCTTAAATTACAAAGTGGCCACACTTCTTATAAATATCACAATTTAATCCTTAATTCACATCTATCTTAACCTTCCAATTTAATCACAAACTCTAACCCAAAATTCCATATATTTACGACAGACCCCCACCAGGTCTGTTTTGTTTTCCCACACTAATATTTTCTAAAATTGCATTTTGACCCTTATACTTTCTAAACTTTACAAACAACCTCTAATCTTTCTTTAACTTACATTTCCATCTCTAATTTCTTTTAATTGGTCAAACCTTAACATTTCCTCCTAATTTGACTAACATTCTACCATTGACCCGTATTTTCCATTATTTACGGTTTGACCCCAAACTTTCCACACTTTACAAACAACTCCTAAATTCCTCCAAATTGCAATTAAGCCCTTTTCTTTTTCTTAATTTGGTCAAAGATCCATATATCACCTAAGGTTGACACTAGCCTTGGTTTTGACCACAATTTCCAGAAATTACAATTTGACCCCAAATATTTTCTAGAATTTACATTTAACTCCTTAAACTTATAAATTCTATATTTCACCACATTGACCTCCTCACTCTCGGCCAAATTATTTTATTCTATACTCCTAACTTTATTTCATTAACCTATTTAGCCCAATCATAGGTTATGCACTTCCTTTGAATTATATTTCTCCTAAGGTCATTTAAATTACCTTTTTACCCCTTAATCATTTCAAATACTTTCCAAGTTTCCCAAACTTCTAAGTGTACCCAAACCACTCTTGGTACACTTAAATAACCAGAACATATCATCCAAAATGATTTAAAACCTTAACCCATGCTATTAAAGCATAAAAAGTGCATTAAAGCTCCAAAAACAAGCCTAAACATTTGGCTAATGTAAAAATCATAACATAAGATTAAATTATGTTATAAATGCACCAAAATACTATAAATTCTTGGCCTAATTTTCCCAAGGCAAAATAATTTCATCTAATTACATTTTTTACCCCCATTTTCTTTATAAATTTGACATTTAAGTCATGAAATCATTCACCAACTTATCCAAATGGGTTTATAACATTTTATGTTCATTCTTAGGTCTTAATAGACCATTTTAGTCAGAATCAATTCGGCCATAAATGTTTACCCACAATCAAAACACTTTAAAAAGCCTTAAAATGTGTTTTAAGGCTAGAATCTTACCCTTGTTGCTCCAAGCTTGTTTTTCTCAACTCTTCACTCACAGCCCTATTTTATAGGGGAGTCATTTTACTTCATCAAACATTAATTTATATGATGATTCAAGAGTATTTAGTAGCTTATTTAGAGTTTACCTTACAAAGTGAATATTTTCTCAAGGTTAAATCCTAAGATCTTGGCCATCTTTATCACATTGAGCTCCACTTTTTAAAAGATTTAACACATAGGAAATGCAGCTTGTTAGGGTATTTGAAGATAATAACATAGAAAAAAAGAGTTTGTTTTTAAAGCACAAAAATGTGTCTTAAGAAGATGAGTTTACCTTTGATGTTCTAAGAGAGTTTCTCCACCAAAATTTGGCTACATAATTAAAAAAAATATGAGAATGTTTTTTAGGACATCCAAGGAGAAAAGATGCTTAAGAGTTCAAAAGGACTAGATTATGATTACCCTTAAAGTCACCTTTGGAGTTGATTTTTTGCCTTGAGTTTTGGTCAAAAATGGAGCTAGTTGAGATTCATTTTATGTATGAAAAGATGAAGAAAAATGTGTAAGGAATCTAGGATTTTTTGGTCATAAATTATAGAAAAGAAAGGTGGAACCTTAGAACATGTTTTATACCTTAAGATGATTTAAGCCTTTCTTTGCTCCATGGGATGTTTACCTCTGAATTTGAGGCTCCAAAATGTGTGGTTACCAGATTTGAAGTGCATAGAAGAAGAGGTCTTGGTGTCCTCTTAGTGTTTGGGAAGAAAGGAGAGATTGAGATTTGGTAGAAAGATGAGAATGAGTTTAGATCACCATGGAATGTCTTGGTGTTCTTCATGTGTTCTTGAGAGGATGTAGAAAAATCAGAGGAGAGTGGAGGGAGAGCAGCTCGGCATTGATGGGATGAGAGAGGAAAAAAAGATGACTTACTTTGTAATAATGATTAAGTATGGGTAATGACTAGTACTTGTCTCTTAAGAAGATATTTGTTAATTTTTGCAAGGTGGCATGGTGTGTAAGAGGAGTTACTGGTCCTCTTCAATATTTAAGGGTTGGTTTGTTTTTCATTTTGTGTTATAATGTAATGTTGTGTCTTATCATGTTCAAGACTTATATGTTGTACACTTGGACCTAATCATGTGTTAGTTTGTGACCAACATGATTTATTTGTCCTAAAGTGTGCTAATTTGTGTTTTTGAGTGATTGGTATACTTTACTATTCATTGTGACTAGTAAAAATACATTTGTGATTCACTCTGAAGTTGGTGTTTTTATTCATGTAAATGACGTATTACATGTTATATTAACTTTTAGAAGTAAATTTCTCCTTATTAATATCTTCTATTTAGTCCATTATTTTATGTGAGACCTAGTGCTCATTTTGAAGTTTACATATTTTTTTATATATGTAAGTTTAGAGGTTATAAAATTCCTTGATGAATTTGGTTAACTAGTCTTTCCTTTAATGTTTAATCTTAGGTTTAATCTTTTAATTTAATTAATCCCTCTTAATTAAGATGATTAATGTTTGGGGTATTTCACCTTATTTTACCACACCCAATCCCCATTCCAAGTATCACATCAAAGTCAGACAAATAATATTGGATAAGGTCGGCAAAAAACTTCGCCTCCTTAACCACTATATCCACATTATTAACCAATTTGCAGCAATGAAATACTTCCCCCGGCAAAATACACATAGATACTGAAATAGGACTACTAGCCACCAAACCCACTTTCTTATAAACCCAGATGCTATAAATGAATATGAAGCTTCAGTATCAAATAAAACCTTAGCAGTAGTACCATGGACAAGAAAGTACCTGCTATAACATTATGCTCTACTTGGCCTCTGTCTGGCTCATCACATTTATCCTTCCTGGATTGTGATAGTTGTTGTCGTTGCCACTCTCCCTCTGATTTCCATCCCCCCCAGCTGGACGGCTCTCTATACCACGCTGGTTGGAACCCGTTCGAGACTGTTGAGCCTGGTCTCTGTTCTAGTTCCTTGCTGGCTGTAAAAGTGATTACCACCATTCCCCCTCTGCTGAGCGCTCCCTAAGGTATTCTTGTAGCACTCAAGGATCTGTGGCCTAGCTTTCCACAAGTGAAGCAGGTAACTAGGTTCCCCTCTCAGTCCTTAGCTGGACTTCTTACAGTAGAAGTGTCTCTTCTGGTTCTTGGAACCCCTTTGTGATTGATTTTTCCTGAGCTGCCCGACTTATATACACCCCTTGGATATCTTCGGACCTTTGTCTCCCATCATGGTAGGGCCTCCACCTCTTATCACGGTCCTGCTTCTGGTGTGGGGTCATCATGACCACGAGTCTCCTCCCTAGCTTCGTGTTTCCTCTTGTTGCCAGCCTGAACCTCCTTCCTTTTTATTGGACTTTGTAAAGATTGGACGCCTTCCCATAGGCCTCTTAGAGTGTTGGGATTGTCAGAACAATCAGTGCCTCCTAGAGGCTCCAATTCAGGCCACCCACAAACCTCTGCACCTTCTAGGCCTCATCTGGAACCATGTTAGGTGCGAACCTAGCAAGTTCCATGAACTTTGTAGTGACAACTGCTTCAGCTCTGAGAACTCTAAATATTTTTGCATCCACACGTGCTCCGGGTAAACCCTTCTTCTCATGGCCTCTTTCAAGGAGTCCCACCCGAAATCGGGTTCAGCCTATAATACATTCCGATAGCAGCCCACCAGATGTCTGCCTTCCCCTTAAAATAATAAACTACGCCATTCACCCTCTGATCAGCAGGATAGTTGACGACGTCAAAGATCTTGTCAAACTCACGGATCCAATCCTCACCAGCATAAGAGGTCAGCTTCATATGCGCGGTGCGGTTGGAGAAGTATTCTGGTGCATTGTCGCGTTGTGCCTGTCTCTGGATGATCTGCCCCAGACTTGGAGTCAACTCCTGAAGCTGCCTTAACTGATCATTCCCTACCATGTCGGTCTGTCTGGCTTGACTTTCTAGTACGATAAGCGAAGGTAATTCTGCCTATCTGATTGGTGCCTCTAGGAGTTGAATCTAAACTCCTGACCATAAACCCTTAGACTGTTGTTAGCTTTACACACTCATAATATATTAGAGTGTGAGCCCTTATACTCCTAATAACCAATATCATTCCCTCATAAGAATAGTATAGTCTAGTACAAATCCAGTATATATATACACATTCCATAATTCCATTCACATCAACGATAACAATTTTCATGCAATCATACACCACCAAAACATTCCAATACAATACATGAGGTTCCACCGATGCAAAATAATCATCCCACCATGCATATGCTTCCCCCTTAGACGGCTTGTTCAAATTTAAACCTATTCCATTCATTTCTTATCCACTTTCAACTCATCCGAGTTAAATTACACAGATACCACTTTGTAACACCCTGGATTTTGTCCAAAAATATAGTATGAGAGATTAGGAAGATAACACTATAGACGGGTCAAAAACGGAGGTGAAACGAGTGTTAAACAGCCAAATTAAGGTATGTCCGATCTTGTGTCCGAATATTCATGTTCGGACAAGGTCTAAGATTGTTACGTAAATTATGTGTAGGTCAATATCATAAAATATGGGCAAGTGGACCCAATCGAAGTAGAAGTAAAGAGTGTCGTTCCACTAGGAAATTGACTATCTATCTCCCCTAGCTTCGGTATTCGGTAACAGAACAATAATTAAAATGGGGTTTAGCCGGTGGCAAGCTTAATGGGTTGATTCAAACGAAATTGCAAACTAAATATGGAAACTAAATTGGTTGTTAATGAATTAGGATGGAAAGCACCCTAGGATGGTTATTATCACCTAAATTCACCCCAACTTCACTTATAGACCCATTTCACTCAAATTGTCTATTTGGACTATTGTAATGACCTTCCAAGTCATGGAAGAGTCAACTCTTACCTAGATACTTTCAACTCTCAAATCAATAGGAGTTCAAATCACTAGATAGCATTAATTGCAAGTCCACATTAATAGCCCCAAATCTCACCAACTAATCAAGCTAGCACAATCTAGGGTTTCTCTCTCCTTTGGTAACAACCCCCAACTCAAAGTCTTGCGTTGTTGGGAATCACCACAATGCTATAAATGATCAAGTTATAACATTAATGAATAAGAGAGAGAAAATAATCACAATTAATGAAGTAAGGTTTACAAGCTAGTTGGGGGATTCAAGTTCAAATCCCCATCCCAAAGTGCTAAATAGAACTACTCAAACATAGAGATACATAAAAGTGAGAGAGAGAGAGAAAGAGAGAGAGAGAGAGAAGAGAGAAAGCCATTGTTGAAGGTGGTTGAGCTTGGAGAAGGTGAGCTTTCTTCCTCTTCTTCCTTCTCTTCTTCTTCATCTTCTTTTCTCCCCCAAAATCGCCTCTCTCTCTTGGTTTCAGTCTCTAAGTGTGTAGAAGTGAAAGTGTTCTTTTCAGCCTCAAATCTAGCAGTTTTAGAGAATATTCCGCGTCCGACCGACCCACAGTGGGTCGGTCCGTGGGTCGGTCGGCCTTCTACAGACGGGGCATGTGACCTTTTTAAGTTCCGACCGACCAGTGTGGGTCGGTCCTATGGGTCGGTCCAGTGCAGAGACTAATTTCTGCTCCAGGAACTTCCACTGGGTCGGTCCATGGGTCGGTTGACTGCAGAAACATATTTCTCTAACTTGTGCGGGGCCTAGAATCTTTGTAATGGCTCGAAATTGCTCCCCGTTTACGGCATTGAAATGCTTGAAGGATGGGGTTCTGTTGATGCATGCAGTGCAGTAGCTCTAAAAGGGTCCAAAAGTATGTTCAAGGTGAGCTTTTACCTATCAAAGGATCAAAATATATAAGTTCACTATTAATCACAAAAACACTCTATTAAGTGGTGAAATGAGCTATGCACCCAGTAAAATGAAGGTGTATAAAGACATTAAAACATCATTATTTCACCACTTATCAACTCCCCCACACTTATCTATTTACTTGTCCTCAAGCAAATTTGCTAGGATCCCACAATAAGAAGGAGCATTTAAAGCAAGCAAGTGTTTAGATGAATTCTTGAATTCAAGTGAGCAAAATTTGTGAAACATCTCAAGAGGAGGGCAACCAACCTTCTCATGGTGACATGGGTGTGCTTACGACAAATAAAAATATAGATTTTTGGGGTATGATCTAGAGTGCTTCCAAGTTCTTAGAGATTTTTGGAACTTGGAGAACTTTTACCATGGCCAACTTCTCTCAAGAATGGGCATTGAGGAAAAACAAAAGGAAAAATCGAGAATTGCATTTGATTCACTTTTACAACAAGAGATGAGAAGAGATAATTTGGCATTTTACTTTGCTTTAATGAACACTCAACTCTCATTTGTTTGTTACCTATGGTGTCTCTCAAGTTCCTTTATAAACATTTTTCACAAGGAAGCACCCCTTAGCAATCCCTAGATAAGAAGATAGAAAGAACCCGTAAGCAATAAAAATTCACCAAGAAAGGGATTTATGGATGCATCGCAAATAATTGCTCCTCAAGAGAGATCTTTTTGAAAATTTTGGTGAAAAATTCTAAGAATTCATGGAAACACTTGCTTACTATAAATGTAACTTCTACATGGAAGCTATAGATATGTATAAGGAAATTGAGTAGTGCACCAAAAAGAAAAGGTCGTTTCCCCCACACTTGAATGGGACAATGTCCTCATTGTTCAAAGCAAAACTCAAGGGAAAACAAACAGAAGACCTTTTCGAAGCACTAAACATAGAGTACAAAAATGTAATGCATTGTGTAAGTATTAGGGAGTTAGAGAACTAGAAATCCCCTGATAAGACGTGAGTTGGATGAAGGTTTCCCCCACACTTGATAGTGTCCGGGGTCGTTGAAGCGCTAGCTCCGACGGTGGTGAAGAGTCGGAGACCCTAGGAAAAATTTTCAGAGTTCCTCTTGCATTGTCATAACTCAACTTTGAGGAGTTCTTGTTTTCGATGTGTATATATCTACAATGCATATCCAAAAAGAAACTAGGCGCAAAATGATTCCAAAGAATACTCAAAAGGCCATGATTAGTAATCAAAAAGGGACTCATACATGAGTCCCAACGATATTATCCGAAAGTGCAGTAAATAAATGATAAAGTCAAAACAAACTACTACAAAACAAGATAGTGTAGAATTTAAATGACAGAAATTTAAAAGAGTCATCAACAATAGCGAAAGTGTAGAGAAACAACAACAACGCCAACATCTAAACAATGAAGAGCTACTAAAGTGGAGGACTGCCACCCTAGCTGCTCCTGGAGGGCCCGGATCTGGGCTGCCATCATGCTCTACTGCTTTGAAACAGGTGCTGGTGCTCTGCAACCTGGCGCTGGTAGGCCGCGAACCGCTCCTCCGTGATGACGCCAGTCAGTGGTGGAGGGGGGAGAGAGTAGTAGCGGAGCGGCACTAGCGGAGGCACCCGAGGAGGACTCCCCGCCACTCTGAGCATCACCCTTGTGCCAGCCATCCGGGGTACGAGTGAACCCCATCCTCCTCATCATGTAATCTCCAATCATCTCCATGGAAGGGCTGGCCAGAAGTCCATCAGTCGGTAGCCTCAGCCGGGCAATCTGCCTCTGGATAAAGAAGGGGAAACCCAAGTGTTGGGTGTCCTTCTTCGTGATAATCTACAGCAGATGTCTAAACATCAGGCCATAGAGGGACATCAGCCTGTCGATATCCAGCGCTACAAAGTAATCCATGAGGAAACAATCGGTAGCGTTGAGGTCTTTGTTGTCCCAGGGCAGGAGGTTGTGTCGAACAAGCGCCAGCAGGACCCTCTGGACCGGATCCTCACCACGCTCGGAGTCATCATGACTCGAACATCGATCCCTGATTGGTTCTTCTTGCGGCGCTGGACCGGTAGGATGGATAAGTAGCGCTTCCGATGAACGTCCAGCTCGCTTGGCATAACCCAGTGAGGTCACGTCCTCCCATGGCAGTTCAAGAAGGTCTGGAAGGACTCCGTGTTGATGGTGATCGGTCACCCGCCAACGTAGGAAGAGACCTCCCGCTCGTGGCGATCTACAATTAATGGCATTAGCGTAAAACTCGTAGATCTGGCTGGGGTAGTATTGACCCCCCATGCTTAGGAGACAGCTCCAATTAATAGTGTCGAGGAGGGTGCGGAGCTGGAGCGTATCGATAAGGACGGGGTCGACCATCCTCTCCCGCACGATTTCCTTGCGGCGGAGGGCATTATACCATGCACGGGCGGCTTTTTTTTATGAACTTGCCATCAATGAGACTGCATTGGCTTCTGCCCTCCTAGCTGCATGTCGGTTTCGGTGGGCCATTGTTCTGCAAAAAGAATAAAAGAAAGAAAAAGAAAAGCAAAAGAAGAAGAAACAAATAGCCATCAATGTGAAGTTAGAACAAAAAGAGGAAAAATATTAAGTGTTTGGGCAGAGAATAAGCATGAAGCACATGGAAGAGCAAAAGCACAACGCGTTTCTATAAAAAATTTGGCATGGTTTCCCCATTTTTTTCCCTTTTCCCGGTTCTAAGAACTCCACAATTCAACCAAAAGGTTTTTATTTCAGTAGTTAAGCACCCCAAATCCACCAGTCAATCACAGAGTGCAAAATGGACCAAGCAATTTCAATAAGGCATCCCATTTTGCATAATTTGAGCACCCTCAATTCTCACTCATGAAAGTGCATTTCCTTATGTAGTTTATCAATCGAAGACAAAAAAAAGAGTTGCTTATCAACCTGCCACATTAGTATGGTACTAGCACTATCAATTGTAACAACAACATGGCGCATTAGATAAAATTCAAGCGAGAGCATCAAGTATACCAAGTGTGCTAGCACCATCAACCACTACAATTTCTAGACCAATTCCACACGCCAAGCCCAGCATTAACAATTGTGAGCATTGCCATCATTAAATCGTTCAAAATTCATCCAAGTATGCCACAACATGATATATTAGGTAAGATTTAATATAAAGCACTAAGTGTACCCATATCATCCCACCACCATCAAAAAGCCACATTGTCTAGCCCAATTCCACACACAAAGCCTAACACTAACAATTAAGAACATTTGCACCATCAAATTCCCCACAATTCAGAAATTTCACCCAAAGCCTTGTTTGGTTCGACCTAATTTTAGCCCAAATTGGAACTTGCTCAAAAATTGTAAAAATTGACAAATTAGGGTTAGAACGACATGCCTTAGTGTTTTGGTGGAGAAATGAAGCAGAAATTTGAAAAATGGGGCTAAATTCGGGAAGAACTGACTTTGGGGAAAAATGAGAAAACTAGGGATTGGGGTGACTGGGTGGGCTGGCGCGCTGGTGGCTGGGTGGCGGGGTGCCGGGAGTTGGGCACAGATGTCGGGTCTCCAGGCGGACGCGGCGTGTAGGCGCCGTTGGAGGTGGCGCGCTCGGAGCTGGGCGTGTGCTTTGGTGGTGGTGGAGTCGCGAGAGAGAACATGAGGGAGGCGGGTTCTGTCGCTGGGTATCGGGGGGAAGAAGAGAGATTGGGGTCGGGTGAGGGAAAGAAGAAGAAAGGGGAAACTAAATCAGACGATGCGTTTTGGGATTTTTTTTTTCAAAATTTTTGACCCGACCGACCCACCCTAGGGTCGGTCGGGGGTTGGTCCATTACAGAGAGCAAATTTTCAGAATTTTCGACCCGACCGACCCACCCTAGGGTCAGTCGGTGGGTCGGTCCGTTGCAGAGACCAATTTTTTCAAAAACCTGGAGCCGACCGACCCACCTAGGGTCGGTCCTAGGGTCGGTCTTAGACAGAGGCTCCCCAAAATGGGTGTTTTCTTGCCCATAGCACTTATTTTCATCCACAACCAGATTAAACAAACAAAAACAGCCAGAAACACACAATACAATAGCATGAAACAAGTAAAAAACAACAATATAACCAACTACAAAACTAAAGCAAAAAGAGAAATGAAAGTAGTCTGGGTTGCCTCCCGGAAAGCTGCCCGTCTTTTACGATCTTTGGCTAGACCATAGTTAAGGTTAGAAGAAACCTGGAGGGTGGACGTGAGGAGGACGTCCAAAGCATGAATCGAAGGCATTCTGGGTATCCACTTTGATGCACGTTTACCTTTTTATTTCCCGGCCCTCTCTTTCTCTTCTTCAAGGATTAATGGTGGTTCATCCTTGATGGTCATCCCTTCGGGTAGAGTGATGAAGAGAGGTGAAGAAGATGAGTGTGGATGGGTCTCCTTTTCTGCAACCTTGACCGTCGATGTCTTGTTATTTGGGGACCTCCCCGCTGTGAAGACCAACTTCTCATCATATGCTTGCAAGGTGATGGTCTTTCTTGCCACAGCAATTTGAGCATCAGCGGTGGCAAGGAAAGGTCGACCAAGGATAAGGGATGTAGTGGAGTTTTCTTCTATGTCTAAAATGACAAAGTCGCATGGGAAGAATAAGTACTCCACTTTGATGATAACATCCTCAATCACTCCACTTGGGTGGGTTGTTGACCCATCCGTAAGCTGAAGGACCATCTTGGTCTCCTTCATTTCACCGATTCCTAGCCTCTTGAAGGTAGAGAGAGGCATCAAGTTTATGGAAGCACCTAAGTTGCATAGGTAGTATTGGAACAAGGTGTTACCAATCATGGCCGAGATGGGGAAACTGCCGGGGTCACTGCACTTTGAGGGCAAAGGTTGATGAAGGATAACAGAGCACGTCTCATTTAGTTGGATAGTTCTGGCTTCCACCAATTTTGCCTTGTTAGAGATGAGATTCTTGAGAAATTTGGCATAGTTAGGCATCGTGGCGATTATGTCCACAAACGGGATGTTGACGCTCAATTGTTTCAACACCGCTAGAAACTTTCCATATTCTGCATCAAAACTCTATTTCTTCACTCGGTTTGAGAAAGGCAAGGGTGGTTCATAAGGAGAATGTTTTGGAGTAGCTTGGTTTGTAGAAGTGTTTTGGGAAGCTTTCTCTAATGGAAACTCAGCCTTTTCGCCGTCATCCTCTTTGGACTCACCTGAATCTTGTGGGGTTTAGAACCCTTTGTCTTTTTACCACTCCTCAAGGTAACAACTTTTATCCCTTCCCCATCATTCTCCAACTTGGCTTTTCTCTTGCATAGTTTGTAAGAAGTCTCCCCAAGTGCTCCCTCTCATCTTGAAGTTCATGATCATGAATTCTCGAAGAAGATTCAAGTTGGGCTATCTTTCTTTTTGATGCTTCAATAGACATAGCCTATCCTTGATGAAGAGGATGAATTTTGAAGTCTCAATCACATTTATCTTGCCAACCTCTTCTTCAACATCTTCTCTCACGAAAATAGCATTGAGTTACTCTTTCGGATTAGGCTTGGTTTGGCTTGGAAAGTGCCTGGAGGCCTTTGAGCGAGCTGTTGAGATATTTGCCCAAGTTGAGTTTCAATGTTTTTATTAAATGCTATTTGATTAGTATTGAAAGCTTCTTGCTCCAAGAATTAGTCTTGGCGGTGACAATGAAATCCGTCATGAGGTCTCTAACCTAAAAATCCCACTTGAAGAAGAAGAGGGGAATCTTGATGTTGTGTTGAAAGCCGGGAGGGGTCCCTTGTGGTCTATAACCGGATTGAAAATTGTATGGTGGTTTTGGGCTTGAGGTCTATACCCTTGAGAGTTGCTGAAGTTTTCGTTTGGCTCCTTGGTGTAGGATCGGGTGGCTAACTCAAACCAATCAAAGGTGTGAGTCTAAGGATTGGTTTGACTCAATCAGCCTTCTTAACTGAGAGGCACTCTGTGAGGTAGAGGCACTCAATCGAATTAACTAAACTAATGATACGGAAGACTTTTGCGGTAATTGTAGCGAAACAATAAAAAGAAAGAAGGACTCTGTGGAACTCAGCAAGATACACAAATAAGCTATTTCATTTCCTGGTCAAACAAAAACTTACAGATGCCCACTAAGTAGAAGAGATCTACTTAGCGGTTTTCACTCACTTACCCAACACACTCTCTAATCAGAACAATGGTAAGTGTAATGAAACTAGGAACTTCCTAGGTAGAGTCTATCTTAAGGTGCTAACTAACTTGGTACGTATTCTCTCTCCTTTTTGACTTACAATGCGATTCTCTTTCTCTCTCTAAGCTCTGAAATGATCCTCAAAGAAAGCGCAAAGAAAACTGACTATTACATATCTTATTTATACTCTAAGCACAACAGCAGGTCAAAGGAGTTAGTTCCGAGAATACCAGAACTAACTTAGTGGACAACTCCCAACAGCTCTGAAGTGGTCTTCTTGCTTAGGCCGCGATCTTCGGATGTTGAGGATGACCTTCATGACCGTTGTGGCACTTAAGGTGTTCCGAGTTGACTCCTGATTTTCCGCAACCGCACGAGAGAGTCTGTGAGGTCTTCTTTGTTGCGTCGGACTCTATCGAAGACTCACTCTTTGTGTGTCAAGTGATGATTGACTCTGTCGCGGTGAAAGGCTATCTCTGCAACACCTCGATGTCCCAACAATTTCCCCTTGTTGCTGATGATAGCAAACCTTCGTGAATCCCGATGGAGTCAATCCTGAAAATAAAACACAAGGACTAGGGGAACCGACCCTGTCAAAGTTCCCCCTTAATAGCAGCAGTAGTAACTAAATTCAAGGACTCTATTAGGTTCCCCCTTGATCGGAGAGGGACTCCAGGCAAGCAAACGATAAATAAGCAGTGTATAGGCAGGATAGTATATAAGGCAGTCAAAAACACTAGACCACATGGTCCAGCAGCGCAATCCAAAAAGCAGTTTTAAACAAGCAACAGAATAACCCGTACACCAGACGGGATTCACCGCTTCCCCCTTTTGCTTTCATCAGAGGGGAAGCCCACAGTATCACAGAGTCAGTCAAAGTATTCACACAAAAAAACCATTAAAAAGTGTTTAGAACTTAAAAACGACCTAAGTTCTAACACTACACAACCACGTCATTCTAAGGGTTTGGGGTTAGGGTGGATTGGATGTCAAGGAGGTGGTCCTGCAAGGCCGCCACTGTCGTCTCTATTCGGCGAGTCGGTCCATCAGCCGCGTCTGCCCCTGAATCAGCTCGGATGCATGTGCGATGAGGCGCTCTACTTTCTCCAGGAGGGGTAGTAGTGATGCTTGAGGTACTGCCTCTTGAGATGTAGATGTCCCTGCCGTCGTTGGAGTAGATGGTGGGGGGGCAGCAGCTTTGATTTGTCGATTGAGGTCAGCCGATTCAGATACCGCAGGTTGATGGTGTCTGCTTCCTCGATGGACTCTGGCGTCGAAGTCGCCAAGGGTACCTGAAAGAATTGGAATATGCGAGGCAACCAGAACACGTACCCCAAGGAGTGTTTCGGGGTGTCGACTGACTGGGCGAGGTGATGGAGAATTATGTGTGCCAGATTGATAGAGTGACGATTGATGATGCAGTACATAATTGTTAGGTCCAAGCAGTTGACCATAAGGTTTCCTTCTTTTCGTGGGACAATATTTTTGATGACCAAAATGTGGAGGAGTTGGTGTAAGATGGAGAGATCACCACGGGTATGGGGGAGCCAATCTTTTTCTTGGAGGAGAAAAAGCGATAGATTTTGTTTTGTGGTACCCCGGGGATCTCAGGAAGGATTCCTTTTTCATAGAATGACAGGCCAGTGGCAGGGACGCCAAGAATTTCGGACAATTTTGCAAGATCAAAAAAGATTGGGGTGGAATTAACAACAGACTGTGCAGCACCGTTACGGATGACAAGGTTTTGGAAGAAGTCGACAGACTCTGTGGGATACCACTCTGTAATCTCGCAGAAGAGGTGTTTCCACCCCTGAATTTCTAGCATAGTGACTAACTCCCCTAAGTTGGAAGACAGAGCCCAAGAAAAGTCGAGGAACTTACCCCTGACGATATTACGTTCCGAGGCAGGGTCACCGAGCATGTACCGTTGAGTGAATGGGTCTACCTTCACACTCCGTCGGTGCAGTTTTGGGTTTTTGATCTTTGGCGGGAGGTAGCACCAGTAGAGGCATCGTGACTGGCTGTGGGCAGTTCTTGGATGGGAGACGATTCACCGGAACCGGAGGAGACATGTTGGGCCCTGACAGAGGAACGGAGGATTCTTTTGTTGTGGGTCGGGTTGAGGTTTGGCCTTTTCGCTTGCGGGTTTTGGGTGGAGGTTGTTGTGGTGGTGTTGCGGATTTAGCGGGTGATGCTGGTGGGGTTGGTGTAGGAGATTTGGTCGGTGGTTTGCTGGCATGGGCTTGTGGCTGATCAGTTGGATGATTTTCGGGGGAGGGTTGTCAGCTTGTGGGGTTGGGGATGGTGGTAGGGTTTTGGATTGGGGTAACTTCCTCAATGTCGGTGTCAAGAATCTCTGTTCTTGCAGCAGATGGCGTGTTTTGATGGGTGGATGGGTCGGGGGTGTCAGGTGGTGGTGGTGGTGTGGAGGAGTGTGTGGGCGGAAGTAAGTAGCGGTGGTGGTTTTAGTGGGAGATGTAATGGTGGTGGTGGTGGTGTAGGTGGATTAGGGTTTGCCATCGCTTGTAGATACGCCTGAAGGCGAATGGGATCGGCGAAAATATCGGCTGGGATGTTGATTCCAGAGAAGTTGATGCCGGCCATTTGGAAGTTGAAGGAAGCTCAGGTGTAAAGAGAGTTGAAGTGAGAGAGAGAGAAGGAGTGACGGGTGATAGATATAAGGCTGGAAGTTGCAGATTTCGTGTGTCAGGTGCGATAAATGAGGCGACGTCATGGTAGGGTGAGATGAAGGGCGACGATTTAGGCGGGTTAGGTGCGGATGGATGACGTGGATAGTAGCGCTAGAGTAGTAGGGCGTGCTAAGTTATAAAACACATTTCACTGATTCAAGTGCAAACAAAGACAGACTCTATGAGACATGAGGGAGTACCTGCTGAAGATTGCGGTAGGGGCAAGGAGATGCGACCGTCTAGGTAGACGGAGTCAATCCGATTGCTGATCGCAGTGCTTCGAATCTCGCTGTAGACAATGGTTTAGTAAAAATATCTGCAAGTTGATCTTCTGTGGGCACAAAGTCAAGTTGAATAAGCTTTTTCTCGACACAGTCTTTCAAGAAGTGAAAACGTATCTCGATGTGTTTGGTTCTTGAGTGTTGGACTGGGTTTTCGGATATTTTGATTGTGCTTTTGTTGTCACAAAAGATTGGGATTTGTTCTTGGGTGACATGATAGTCTTGAAGTTGTTGTTTCATCCAAAGGAGTTGGGAGCAACATGCTGCAGCAGAGACATACTTGCCTCCGCTGTAGACAATGCTACGGAGTTTTGTTTTTTGGAGGACCATGAAACGAGGCAAAGACCCAAGAACTGTGCATTACCTGAAGTACTCTTTCGATCTTGGAGAGAACCAGCCCAATCAGAGTCACTATATCCAGATAAGATAAAAGTAGGAGATCGTGGATACCATAGATAGAGTGTACTTGTACCTTTAAGATAGCGAAAGATACGCTTGACTGCTTTGAGGTGAGACTGTTTTGGTGCTGCTTGGAAGCGAGCACAAAGACAGACTGCATGGAGAATGTCTGGATGACTGGCAGTCAGGTACAAGAGGGACCCTATCATTCCTCTATATTCGGTGGCATTGATGCCGACTCCGTCATCATCAGGATGCAGTTTGGCAGATGTACAGCTTGGTGTGGACATACTCTTGGCATTTTTTAAGTTGTACTTATCAAGGAGTTCCTTGATACTTTTGTTGATGAATCTTGATCCCGTCCGTTTCCTGCTGAATTTGTAATCCTAAGAAGAACTTGAGCTCACCTAACTCATTCATGGAAAACTCTTGCTTCATAAGGTTAGCAAAATGGTCGTAGAGGGTGTTACTTGTAGAACCATAAATGATATCATCAACATAGATCTGTACTAAAAGTAAGTCATGTGATGAGTGTAGAATGAAGAGCGTTTTATCTACATTACCTCAGAGAGAAACCATTTTGCAATAGATATGTAGACAGCCTTTCATACCAGGCGCGTGGAGCCTGTTTTCCAGTGTAAAGGGCCTTACACAGTTTGTAAACGTAGTCGGGATGGACGGAGTCTGTGAACCCTGGAGGTTGTTCGACGTAGACTTCTCTATCAATGTAGCCGTGAAGGAAGGCTGTCTTAACTTCCATTTGATATAATTGGAAACCTTTGTAAGCAGCAAACGCAATGAACATGCGAATTGCTTCAAGACGAGCTACTGGAGCGAAGGTTTCATCATAATCAATCCCTTCTTCTTGATTGTAGCCCTGAATGACTAATCGAGCTTTATTCCTAAAACTTGGCCTGCAGTATCAAGTTTATTACGAAAGACCCAACGAGTACCAATGGCTTGTTGATGCGTGGGGCGAGGAACTAACTCCCAGACAGCATGTCGCTAGAGGGAATTGAGTTCCTCCTGCATAGCAGTAACCCAATCACTATCAAGGAGTGCTTCTTTGACATTTCTTGGTTCAGTACTAGACAGAAACGCACCAAAGGCACAGAGATTTTGCATAGCTTGTAGGCGTGTTTGAACACCGGTGTTTGGGTCTGTAATGATGTTTTCAGGAGGGTGAGCAGATTTTTGCTGGAACTGGTGACGTGAAGCAGGAGGGGGTGTGTCTTTGTTCAGAGGAGTCAAAATTCAAGTTTTGTGGTAAGGGTGTCTCTGGTTATTGTCTGAGTCATGGATTCTGATGAATTGTTTTTGTTTGCTGGGGAATCATGAGGAGTGATGGAGTGGGACTCAGGGAGTCTTCCTATTGGTACAGTGATGAAGTGTGGATCGGTGAGAAAATCATCGGGGGCAAAGTCAAGTTGATCAGAAGATGAGCCAACGTTGTGGGACTCATCGAACTTGACATGTGGGCTTTCTTCTAAACATTGAGTTCTCAGATTGATAACGCGATAAGCTTTACTTTTAGAAGAATAGCCAAGAAAAATACCTTCATCACTTTTAGGAGAGAACTTACCCAAGTTGTCCTTACCATTATTGTGAATAAAGCACTTACATCCGAAACGCCTGAGGTGTATAAGACTTGGTTTACGTTGACGGAGTAGTTCATAGGGTGTCTTGTGAAGGAATGGATGAATCAACGCACGATTTAACACATAGCAAGCTGTATTAACGGCTTCTGCCCAATAAGATGGAGTGAGTTGACTGTCAATGAGCATGGTGAGCCATTTCTACCAAGGTTCTATTCTTGCGTTCAACTACTCCGTTTTGTTCTCGAGTACGTGCTGATGATATTGGTGATCCACTCCGTTATCCCTGCAAAACTCATCAAACGACTTGTTGCAAAATTCAGTACCCTGGTCCGTTCTCAGGGTTTTTAAAGTAAATGAAAATTTGTTGACAAGCATTTTATGGAGTTTGGCAAACTCCGTAAAAGTTTCATCTTTGATATATAAAAAAATGACCCAGGTCCACCTGGAATAGTCATCAACTATGACCAGGATGTACCTCTTACCGCTTCTGCTTTTTGTACGCATGGGGCCAACAAGATCCATGTGTAGTAGTTCTAGTGGAGAGCTAGTAGAGAGAGTAGGTTTACTTTTGAAGGAGGACCGGGTGTGTTTACCTTTTACACAAGCTTCACAGACAGAGTCTATGTCAAAGGTGGTGTCTGGTAAACCGATCACCAAGTCCTTGCTTTTGAGTTTGTTCAACAGCCTATGATTTGCGTGGCCAAGTTTGGAGTGCCACAGCAGTGAGTTTTTGGAATGCACATTGAGACAGACTTGGTCTGGGCTGGGTTAATGGAGTTAAGCACATTTTGTAGAGATTGCCTTCTCTACGTCCCACAGCTTTTAGTGAACCTGTACGCTCATCATAAACCTTACAATCCGAAGAAGAGAAAAGTACCAAATTGAATCTATCACAAATTTGAGAGATGCTTAATAAACTATGCTGGAGTCCAGTGACCAGATGGACTCCATCAATTTTAAATTTTGAGGGGTTACCTACGGATCCAACTCCCACGATTTCACCCTGGTTGTTGTTTCCAAAAGTAACCTTACCTCCTTGGTAGGATGAAAGCGAATTGAATTGATTTGGATCTCCAGTCATGTGACGAGAGCATCCACTGTCCAAGTACCAGCTGTCTCCATTCGCCTTCACCTATAAAAGAACAGATCATTGTTAGATTTGCGAACCCAGATGTACTTGGGTTCCCTTTTCGAGCCAGACTGTTTCAATTTTTCTCGTGCTTCAAGTATCATTTTAACACGTTTGACATTAAAAGAGAGATCTCTGTTCAGTTTATCGCATGCACTGTCCCGATGTCCAAGACTCCCGCAGTAGCCACAAATTTTGGTTGGTGGTGGAAGATTGACGTATTTCTGTTGTCCTTTCCACCAAGAATCGAATTTTTCTTTCTCTTGATATCGTTTGGCTCTGTTGTCGGATTTGGACATATTCTTTGGAATGTCGAACTTACCTTTGTGCCACTTGGGTGTGGATTGAGTGGATCGAACTCCGGATTGTAGATTTACAATCTGGTGAGAGAGTTGTTCTACCTTGGAACGAAGAGTATCTCGATCTTGGCTAATTTCTTTGATTTTGGAGTTGGCCCACTCAGGTAATTCGGAGGAGGTGACTTGTTTGATAAACTTGACTGGCTTAAGGGAAAGAGCGTGCTCCTTTTCTTTCAGTCTTTGAGTGAGATTTTTGATAGTGGTGTTTAGGGATATGTTTTTGGATTCAGAGGCATTAAGATCATTTTGAAGAGAACAGCACTTGTCAGTAAAAATGGTGAGGTCTTGTTTGAGGGAGTCGATCAGGGTGAGAGACTCTTTCTGGTCACCCTGTTTAAACTGAGTGCATTCTAAGGTATCATGAAGTTCCTTTTGAAGGGAATCAACATGACGCCTTGATTCTTGTAGATCTAACCTGAGAGAGCAAGAGATGGTTTTTGTGTTCCTCAGCTTCATCTCTTAGTGCATACATAAGACTTTGAGAGATTTCGAGTTCCTCAGATAGCTCGGTTATCTTGCTGGTAAGACTTGCTTTGAGAGAGTTGTTCTTGGAGACAATTTTAGCAATTAAAGTCATAAATCCCATAGGAGAAATACGGTAAAGGTCTGTTTCAAGGTGAGAACGAGTTACCTCATTATCAGGAATCATGGACTCCGTCGTATCATGTGCCATTAGACATACCAATCCGCTGGACTCTAAGTCTGGATCGTCGGAGTCTGAATCGCCCCATCCAACTGCTGCCATCTGCAGACGTTATATAGTGAGTGGTTAAACTGGTGTAAAATTAAAAGAAAAGAAATTAAAAAACTCAAATTAAACGTCGGGCTGCAAACAAATCCGGTCGTAGTAGTATAGTGAAATTGTAAGCGACCGGATGTCGAACCGTGGGACTAATGTACATATTATAGTACCTAAGCGTGTCACAAAAAGGGGGATTAATTGACTTGTTTTTATAAATAAAAGGGAAAGATAAATTAACTAAATTAACAGATAAACTAAACGGGACTCTGGTTCAGATTAATATTATCTGCTCTTTCATGCTAGGTCTACTGGTTTAATTATAATTGTTTGGCAAGATTCCTATAATTATCTTAAGGACTAAGTCATAGCCTCATAAGAACTCGTTCACCTGTAATGCAAGGTCCGATGAAAACTCAAGCAAAAGCCTGCGAATGGCAGAGGAGTGTTGAGGGATTACATTTGCATCTGAAAATACTAACTCATTAAATCATAATAAGCTTTCTCCAGATTTACACCTTAATTAACCTGTCTATTTATCACCGGTCTGATCAAAATAGACTTAGTAAAGCAATTTAATAAACTCATGACATTTATTAAAAGATGCGAGAAAACCTTTAATCGTAACAAACTTCATTAAAATTAAAACCAGTAAAACATATTGCATAATTAATACAGATACATAATAATTATTCCCAGAGTATACGTAAACTAATGAAATGAAAAGAAAACAAATGGAGAAGGGGGAGATTAGAAATGGAATGAACGAGTGGGTGAAAGTGTAGTGGTACGAAGATGGAATGATGGTGTGAATTGGAACTCCAGGAGGAACCACGGACGGAACCTCGGGAAGGACACTGGGTAAGGTAAACTGAGCGTTGTATTTATAGAGGAAGAAGAAGAAGCATAGCAGCAGCTCATTGATTGAGCTCGTTGATTGCAGCCTCATTGATTGCAGGGGACAGGAAAATAAGCGTGTGAGTGATTTTTGGTAGGCGCCGACTCTAAAGGATAATGGCGGAGTCAAGTTGCAGAGCGAGTCGGCGAAGAAGATAACCCGTTGCGTTAATTTCCAGATCTGTAATTTACACATGTCCGCATGGTGTCCGCTTTGTTGTCCTCATGCGGTTGTCTCAGTAGTGTGCTCGGGCGGTCTCCTCTCATGTCCGCATGGTTTTAAGGCGGTTGCATGGGCGGTACATTATCTCACGATCCGCCTTATCTACTCACTCACGTCCGCCTCCATACCTCTCTTCCGTCCGCCTTGTTTTTAGGCGGTTACCTTTATCTTACTCACGTCCGCATATATAATAAGCGGTTGCATGAGCGGACGCTTGTCCCTTGTCCGCATGTATATTAGGCGGGTTGCTCATGCGGTTTGTATGGGCTGGACATGCCTCTGTGTGCTTCTCACGTGACTCTCTTTTAACCCTTTTTATATGTCTTTGTTTGTCATTTTTCCTACATTTTAACACATATAATACATCAGTTAATATAACAACATAAATATAGGAAAAACCAAAGATAAGTGAGAAACATTACTAAAAATGCTGCAATTAATAAGGTGATTAAACCTTAAAAAGTCTATATGTTTTGCACTTATCAAACTTCCTCACAATTGACTTTTGCTTGTCCTCAAGCAAATAAGGAATATAATTATCTCTAAGCCATAATAATAAGACAAGATTAAATAAGTGTAGAAGGGAATTTAGACAAAGTGACAATTGAAAGAATAATTCTGCTCTTAGAAGTAGGTTTTTATAAACAGTGAAGAAGAACAATTAAATAAAAGCATAGAAAAACTAGACTGGAGAAACAAGTTAGATTAACCGGGATTATCAACCAATTTCAATTCTCTAACCCGGGATGACAAGGGGTGTGAAGTAATGCCTTATTCCGCAATACCTTTCAACACCACGTACTCATGTTCATAAATATAAATTGCAATTTATTATCATTTTTTTTAATGCAAAAATTGTATATACAAAACATCCAATTTTTTTTAAAAATTGCATTATTTTTTTGTACCCCAGACTTTTCTCTCTATCCTTGTAGCGGTGTTGGGTCTTCTATCCCAGATCACGAGACCTTAGGTAGATAGGTGTTAAAGCACCCCAAAGAACTTAATAACCAGATAAACGAGGCCTGTTTTTGGTTAGAAAAATTCATAAACAGCGAGTAGTACCTTGTCTTTATCCTTTTCTTCCTTGACTTTCCACATATTTCCATAATCCCAAGCTAAACTACTAAATTGATTTTTACAATTAGCAGATCTATCATTTTTGAGTGGAAATAGAGTATTTGATGGAAAATAATTTTATACAAACTCCTTTAAATAAAACCATCTTTCAGCTGTCACTGACATAATTTCAGACACTTCTACAATTATTTTATCTCATTTTTATCAATTTTTTTAAATTTAGGCAGTTTAGAGTAGCAAAAGTGAGTGTGGCATTATCGAACTACTGTCATAATTTCAGGGAAAGGTCTCTCCTTCCTCACACTTAAGAGGAGCAATGTCCTCATTGTTCAGAATTAAAATCAAGAAAATGACCTTTCAAATTATGACAGACTCATAAAGGATTAAATATAGGTTGAACATTAATAAAATAAAGGAAGAACTGAAACTCCCCTTGTATCGTAGATTGAGGAAGGTATCCTTCCTCACACTTAAGCTTTGGTAGGGGTGAGAGAGACCTCCACACTTAAGTTCGCGCAAGTGTTCAACCGAAGATATCGAAATTCCTAGAGCAACTGAGGTTGCTCCTTTAGGCGAGTTCAGCTATATGGTGGATATAGAATTTATTCTGAAAAGAAAACCATATATAGCCAGCAGAACTCAAATGGCACCAAAAGAAAATAATAATATGAAAAACATAAATAATAATTCACAAAATAAGAAACATAAAGTAAACCAAACTGTTACCTTCCTGAATATAACAAAAGTTAGCACAAGGTTCAAACAGTAAGAGTCTACAAAAAGTCAGAGAAAAATATAAAAAAAATAAAGATAACAATAACAATAATCACTGCGGTGGTGGTGGAGGCTGTGCTGGTCCCTGGCCTATCTGAGCGAGGAGATGCTGCATGAGCTGAGCGGTCTGTGCATGCAACTCGTCACTCGGTCTAAGCGATGTGTCACCGTGAAACCAAATCGTAACTCGATCCAGATCAAGCGCTGTGTGTCATCTGTGACTGCTCAGCCAGCATCCTCTGCTGAGTCTGCTCAAAGCTCTCGAAGCGCTGATGCATCTGCTGCTGCATCTGATGGAAGGCCTGGAGCTGACTCTGTAGATCTGTTGAGTAAGGAACAGGAGCTGGAGTCTGCATCACGTCAGTAGTCGGCACGTAGGGCTCCTCCCCCTGTGCAGTGTCAGCGGACGGGTGGTCAGGATCAGCAGAAGTGTAGCTCCCGTAGAGGGCCCCGCTGCTGTGGAAGATGCAGTGGGAAGACCGAGCAGCGGTACCCTGACCCAAGTACCGTCATCTGAGCGCATAAAACCCCAGCGCCGCATAGTCTGCAGTGTGACTGGGTGCCCTCCTGTCCGGATCTCTACACCATGTATGGCCTCTGCTGGGAGGTGAGTGAGAAGGCAGTACCAGATGGAGAAGGGAAAGATAGGGGTGATCTTTTTCTTCTTTGTCCTCAGATAGGAAACCACCTTATGGAGCTGGTCGAACATGATGTGGCTGAAGGAGAGGCGCTGAGTGGGTGGAGATGGAGAGAGGAGGTAGTCTAATAAAGCACAATCCTCATCAGAAGCATCATGCCGCAGAAGGGCGAATCTGATGACTGAGGATCTCCAAGAGAAGCCTCTGCTGCAATGTGGGGAAACTCGCGAAAGGGAGGACTTCTTGTCCTCCTCCCCTCTATGTCGGGTCCTCCGACCTACAACCTGAAGCCACCTCGACTTCGACATATGCATGTGGTCCTCTGTGAATCCTCGGTGATCGCCAGGAGTAACCGGGATCTGGAAGATAAATGAGAATGTCGAGGGGGGTGTGATCTCCACGGGGCGATGGCGTACGAAAGAGGTAATGCTCAGATGCCCGCCTGGGCATTAGCATAAAACTCTCTAACTACCTCTGCACAAAAGACTCCCGCACCTATCTTTAGGACCATCGAAAGTCCTAATCTGTCAAACAGGGTGTCCACCCCTGCAGCCTCTAGCACCTCAGATGCAAATCTCCTCTCCATCACAAAAATCTCTGCCTAGATCGTACCAGGCACGGGCCTCTGCTGAAATGAATCCGTCATCTCGAAGATCCGGATGACGAGGAGGTGCAGATGAAGATGATGCTCCGGGGCAGTTGCCCCTAGCAGGACCAGAACCAGAAATACCACCACGCATACGAGGAGGCATACTAATAATTTGGAAATTGAAAGTAAACAAATATTAACAGTTTAACAATTAATATTTATATTAAACAGAGTAACAACAACATAAAAATAATAAACAAACAGCAACAAACAAATATCAAACAGAGTATTTAATATAAACAACTTCGCAAATTAACAAAAATAGAAAACAAGCAGAACAAATAATATGAAATATAAACAGAATAATTATACAACATAAATTCTGTCGAAAATTCGACAGAACTTCCCCTAAAAACTCACGATTCTCCACATTTAATTCAGTCAAACGCAAGGTAATTTAATACCGTCATCACACAAACCCACATATAACAAGCTATAATCATAAATTTATTCGTTTTAATAAACAAGGCAAATACAATTTGGAGAATGCTATTTTTTTTTTCAACGCACTCTCGTAACTCTCTTCTACCTAATTTGGAATTCTTCAAAAACACCAAATCTAAGTGTAAATAGTCTAGATTAAACCTTGTGTATGTATAATATGATCTATAGAAGAGAAATTTGAGACAAAAATCGCATATTTAAGCTCGAAATTTCGAACGGGTCGACCTAGGGTTTGAAAGTTCAGTCCTTAATTTCTCCTAATGTAGTTCATCATTTGTGGATTTGAAGCTATAGAACGTAGAGAATGGAAAAACGAAGATTTCGGTACTAACCTTGCGTGATTTGGTGGAGAATTGAAGAAGATGTGTCGATTTAGGGGGAGGGCTAGTTCGCGCGAGCTCGTTCTCTTCTGTCGTCTTCGTCGGGTCGAGTTTGGAGAATTGGGGAAGAACGATTTGCTGAAACGCAGCGCTCTATTTTTTCAGTATAGAAGGACGTCCGCTTAGATACTAGGCGGACAAGGATGCGGTTATATACCTGGCGGTACTCAGTTGTGTCCGCGTGGACGACCGCGGCGATCGAGGCGGTAGCGGCTCAGTGGCGTCCGCATGAAAGTGGGGCGGTTGTCAACGGGACAGCCCCCTATTTCGTTTTTTTTATCCTTTATTTAAACAACAGCAAAAATAATGAAGAAATAAAATATTGGTTAGTAATAAAAATGACATAAATTATAAGTTAGTAGTAATTAGATAACATAAATTATAAGTTAGTAGTTAATTTACATAAAATTAAATGTTAGGGGAGCAGCACCAAAACAGTCTCACCTCAAAGCAGTCAAGCGTATCTTTCGCTATCTTAAAGGTACAAGTACACTCTATCTATGGTATCCACGATCTCCTACTTTTACTTTATCTGGATATAGTGACTCTGATTGGGCTGGTTCTCTCCAAGATCGAAAGAGTACTTCAGGTAATGCACAGTTCTTGGGTCTTGCCTCGTTTCATGGTCCTCCAAAAAACAAACCTCTGTAGCATTGTCTACAGCGGAGGCAGAGTATGTCTCTGCTGCAGCATGTTGCTCCCAACTCCTTTGGATGAAACAACAACTTCAAGACTATCATGTCACCCAAGAACAAATCCCAATCTTTTGTGACAACAAAAGCACAATCAAAATATCCGAAAACCCAGTCCAACACTCAAGAACCAAACACATCGAGATACGTTTTCACTTCTTGAAAGACTGTGTCGAGAAAAAGCTTATTCAACTTGACTTTGTGCCCACAGAAGATCAACTTGCAGATATTTTTACTAAACCATTGTCTACAGCGAGATTCGAAACACTACGATCAGCAATCGGATTGACTCCGTCGACCTAGACGGTCGCATCTCCTTGCCCCTACCGCAATCTTCAGCAGGTACTCCCTCATGTCTCATAGAGTCTGTCTTTGTTTGCACTTGAATCAGTGAAATGTGTTTTATTACTTCACGCATACTACTCTAGCGCTACTATCCACGTCATCCATCCGCACCTAACCCGCCTAAATCGTCGCCCTTCATCTCACCCTACCATGACGTCGCCTCATTTATCGCACCTGACACACGAAATCTGCAACTTCCAGCCTTATATCTATCACCCGTCCACTCCTTCTCTCTCACTTCAACTCTCTTTACACCTGAGCTTCCTTCAACTTCCAAATGGCCGGCATCAACTTCTCTGGAATCAACATCCCAGCCGATATTTTCGCCGATCCCATTCGCCTTCAGGCGTATCTACAAGCGATGGCAAACCCTAATCCACCTACACTCACCACCACCACCACTACATCTCCCACTAAAACCACCGCTACTTCGTCGCCCACACACTCCTTCACACCACCACCTGACACCCTCGACCCATCCACCCATCAAACACCGCCATCTGCTGCAAGAACAGAGATTCTTGACACCGACATTGAGGAAGTTACCCCAATCCAAACCTACCACCATCCCCAACCCCACAAGCTGACAACCCTCCCGCCGAAAATCATCCAACTGATCAGCCACAAGCCCATGCCAGCAACCACCGACCAAATCTCCTACACCAACCCCACCAGCATCACCCGCTAAATCCGCAACACCACCACAACAACCTCCACCCAAAACCCGCAAGCGAAAAGGCCAAACCTCAACCCGACCCACAGCAAAAAGAATCCTCCGTTCCTCTGTCAGGGCCCAACATGTCTCCTCCGGTTCCGGTGAATCGTCTCCCGTCCAAGAACTGCCCACAGCCAGTCACGATGCCTCTACTGTTGCTACCTCCGCCAAAGATCAAAAACCACCAAAACCGCACCGACGGAGTGTGAAGGTAGACCCATTCACTCAACGGTACATGCTCGGTGACCCTGCCTCGGAACGTAATATCGTCAGGGGTAAGTTCCTCGACTTTTCTTGGCTCTGTCTTCCAACTTAGGGGAGTTAGTCACTATGCTAGAAATTCAGGGGTGGAAACACCTCTTCTGCGAGATTACAGAGTGGTATCCCACAGAGTCTGTCGACTTCTTCCAAAACCTTGTCATCCGTAACGGTGCTGCACAGTCTGTTGTTCATTCCACCCCAATCTTTTTTGATCTTGCAAAATTGTCCGAAATTCTTGGCGTCCCTGCCACTGGCCTGTCATTCTATGAAAAAGGAATCCTTCCTGAGATCCCCGGGGTACCACAAAACAAAATCTATCGCTTTTTCTCCTCCAAGAAAAAGATTGGCTCCCCCATACCCCGTGGTGATCTCTCCATCTTACACCAACTCCTCCACATTTTGGTCATCAAAAATATTGTCCCACGAAAAGAAGGAAACCTTATGGTCAACTGCTTGGACCTAACAATTATGTACTGCATCATCAATCGTCACTCTATCAATCTGGCACACATAATTCTCCATCACCTCGCCCAGTCAGTCGACACCCCGAAACACTCCTTGGGGTACGTGTTCTGGTTGCCTCGCATATTCCAATTCTTTCAGGTACCCTTGGCGACTTCGACGCCAGAGTCCATCGAGGAAGCAGACACCATCAACCTGCGGTATCTGAATCGGCTGACCTCAATCGACAAATCAAAGCTGCTGCCCCCACCATCTACTCCAACGACGGCGGGGACATCTACTTCTCAAGAGGCAGTACCTCAAGCATCACTACTACCCCTCCTGGAGAAAGTAGAGCGCCTCATCGCACATGCAGCCGAGCTGATTCAGGGGCAGACGCGGCTGATGGACCGACTCGCCAGAATAGAGACGACAGTGGCGGCCTTGCAGGACCACCTCCTTGACATCCAATCCACCCTAACCCCAAACCCTTAGAATGACGTGGTTGTGTGTGTTAGAACTTAGGTCGTTTTTAAGTTCTAAACACTTTTTAATGGTTTTTTGTGTGAATACTTTGACTGACTCTGTGATACTGTGGGCTTCCCCTCTGATGAAAGCAAAAGGGGGAAGCGGTGAATCCCGTCTGGTGTACGGGTTATTCTGTTGCTTGTTTAAAACTGCTTTTTGGATTGCGCTGCTGGACCATGTGGTCTAGTGTTTTTGACTGCCTTATATACTATCCTGCCTATTACACTGCTTATTTATCGTTTGCTTGCCTGAAGTCCCTCTCCGATCAAGGGGAACCTAAATAGAGTCCTTGAATTTAGTTACTACTGCTGCTATTAAGGGGGAACTTTGACAGGGTCGGTTCCCCTAGTGCTTGTGTTTTTATTTTCAGGATTGACTCCATCGGGATTCACGAAGGTTTGCTATCATCAGCAACAAGGGGGAAATTGTTGGGACATCGAGGTGTTGCAGAGATAGCCTTTCACCGCGACAGAGTCAATCATCACTTGACATACACAAAGAGTGAGTCTTCGATAGAGTCCGACGCAACAAAGAAGACCTCACAGACTCTCTCGTGCGGTTACGGAAAATCAGGAGTCAACTCGGAACACCTTAAGTGCCACAACGGTCATGAAGGTCGTCCTCAACATCCGAAGATCGCGGCCCAAGCAAGAAGACCACTTCAGAGCCGTTGGGAGTTGTCCACTAAGTTAGTTCCGGTATTCTCGGAACTAACTCCTTCGACCTGCTGTTGTGCTTAGAGTATAAATAAGATATGTAATAGTCAGTTTTCTTGGCGCTTTCTTTGAGGATCATTTTCAGAGCTTAGAGAGAGAGAGAATCGCATTGTAAGTCAAAAAGGAGAGAGAATACATACCAAGTTAGTTAGCACCTTAAGATAGACTCTACCTAGCAGTTCCTAGTTTCATTACACTTACCATTGTTCTGATTAGAGAGTGTGTTGGGTAAGTGAGTGAAAACCGCTAAGTAAATCTCTTCTACTTAGTGGGCATCTGTAAGTTGTTTTGTTTGACCAGGAAATGAAATAGCTTATTTGTGTATCTTGCTGAGTTCCACAGAGTCCTTCTTTCCTTTTATTGTTTCGCTACAATTACCGCAAAAGTCTTCCGTATCATTAGTTTAGTTAATTCGATTGAGTGCCTCTACCTCACAGAGTGCCTCTCAGTTAAGAAGGCTGATTGAGTCAAACCAATCCTTAGACTCACACCTTTGATTGGTTTGAGTTAGCCACCCGATCCTACACCACTTTTGTAACACCCCTACTCTAATCGGCTCTTAATCATCTTACTTAACATTATAATCGCAGCGGTAATCTCAATACTTGAACTACTGGTGTCACCGTTCTCACTCGCCCATACGAGTAATGACGTGCTTACTGACATATTCTTAAATACGAAACAATTTCCCACAGTGACAACAAGAGATAGATCTAACCTTCCCAAACCAATATAAAATACATTCACAGTGAGCATTCTAAGTATCCCAATCCTATACACGTTTGTAAGTTCGTATCAAAATGCAACAGTGCATATTTTAAACAACTGTAATTAAACTACCCAGCGCGTCCCTCTCTTTGCCGACACCGGAAGCTGCATACCTGCAAAAATGGTTGTTTGTGGTATGGAATCAGCCCCTGCTGAGTATGTTACTACATGATCGTCATGCCCCCTCAGACCCTCAGTTAATTGGTCGAGAGCATGCAATTCATTTTCATGCAAGTAGTTTAATATAAAACTGTAAAGCATCAATATATATTGCAATAAATTCAATTAACAACAAGCCCCCGGCTTCACACATCGCATCGTAACAACCACTGAAAGCGTACAACGCTTATACGTGTACAAGACCCTATTTCAACAAACACTTGATAGTTCATAACTGAGTACGGCGACTCACTCGACCAACGATCCACAATAATCCACTCACGAGCACAGCGACTCACTCAAGCAGTTCACCAAACAGACAAGAGTACAACGACTCAATCAAACCAATTCACAACACACAATATGAGTACAATGACTCGCCTCAACCAATCCACCAACATACCACACATAACCACCAAGCATAACCAATGAACAACAAGGCGAAAACAACGAGAATTATAAACGAGTATAAATTCTCGTCTTTGGCATGCAAGCCCAAATAATGTCCGCCTAATGTACGAGCTAATATAGTCGTTCGTAATTGTTCAGTCATGTCTAATGACAACGTCTCGTTAGAACGACGTGTCTCTAAGTTACCCATCATCTATGGCGGGTCACCCACGGCAGTAGCCACTCCAGCGGTAGAGTCTCCGACCTACGAACCATCTGTAGTTCGTTGGAATTTATCCAGATACTTACGGCTACACCACACGGTATCCTAGTATCGTTAATGGATCACAGTTCACAACAAGAGCCACATCCCCTTGATAAACTTACTTATTCCATCGCATCGTTCTACTATTCTTCTTAACACAGCAGACTAAGGTCATTAGTCCAATCCTGAGTATGTCGACTCGGGATCCAGTGTTAGATACGAGAGCGGCGTTAAACAGGCCAATGCTCCGTATAAGTCTCGGATAATATATGTATATATCTTATTATCCTAATGCTACAACGTTTTTACTTACGTTCCTTATATCACACATATAAGATAGCATCATTGCCGCTAGTTCGTTTTATAATATGTTCATATATACGAACGGTACTGTTATCGTACAACAGTATTAATAAGGCAACAATAATACACAACTCAAGCATATTAATTCACACAAGCAGACATTCAATCTTATCACAGATTTTCACACAATGTCTGAACTGAGGAAATCCTCAAGACAATCAAGCCACATAAATAACATACCGTTCACCCTGAAAGTATTACGGTGGAGTATGATCCAGCTAGATCCGATGCTCCTCGTGTCGTCTCTAACAATCTATCAATATGCATCACACTATGCATCAGCATCTCATACTAACAATACACTACGGCACCCCGTACCGTTACTAACCCATCCCGGTTTATTCCCCGTTGCTAACTGATAACGTTTGTCGGGTTTTCGGTTTGACTCGGGATTAGGAAAGACGTTATACTTCATGCATGGTTACGTCGAGTATATTAATATACTTAACTTTAAACGTCTATTATCGCATGTAATTTAATACACATTTGTATATTATATAGCTTGTCACTATATTGCATGTATAATCTTAATCGTTTAGTATACATCTCACTCACCTTAGTATTTATTTTCCTAAGGTTTGTTTTTCCAAGTTTAATGTGGTATAATTCATATGTAAAAATACTTTGAATTATATAAATCCTCATTTTCCATGTATACTCCTAACATTAGAATTTCCATATCTAATGTTTGTAATTCTTCTCTCCTTATCTTATATCATTTTAATTATGATCATATATGGTTATTGAACCACATTATATTTTTCCACATCATAACATATATTTATTTATATACATGTATTATGAGACCATTTATTATATGGTAAATCTTTATAATATATTCATTCTCTTTTAACGAATATTTCTTATATTACAAATGTTATAACCTTCATAACATTGAAAATCATATTATAAATTTTTGTTCTAAAATTCCCATTATTTCCGAACAGCACTCTTGCTCTCTTAATTATTTACAAAATCCACCACACCATTTATATAATGTTATATTATAGTTATATAACACATATTATGACATTTATGTCATTAAAACAATTATAACCGATAGTTATAATTTGTTATAAATTACCAAATGGACCATAGTATTTTCGGTTTCATTAAATTCCACCATACTTTCAGATTTTACAAATCAATCCCAAATTATATTCCATTGTCACACTTATAATATATACCTTATATTATAATCCTTAAACCTTAACATAATTATAACCTATTGTTTTAAAGGTTTATAATTACCGAGCAGACCCTAGGGTCTGTTTAAATTAAATTCTTTCCACCTAACTTTGTATAATTACCAAATCCCCCAATTTATAATACATAGTTTCCTTATGTCATCAAAACCATATATTATACATATATCTTTATAAAGCCTTATATATAACTCCAAAAATCACCAAACTATACCAAAAGGTTATAAACATCATTCCTAATCTTATATTTTCAATATTTACGGTTTCCACCATATATGTTACCTATATGTAACAATGATATAAAATATCATATATTATACTTATAAAATCCATATTAACTCCAAACTTAACCAAATAAATTCCTAAAATTCCTAGTACTCCATAGGTGTATAAAATACCATTTCATACCCAAAACTTTCGGTAATCACACATATACCCATGTGTTATGTAATTTTTACATTTTAATACATAACTTAGTATAATTTGATAATTAAATTAATAAATCATCAAATCTGGTCAAAGTCTTTTGCTTGGTCAATGTTTGACTTCCAAACATCATTTTGACCCTACTTCCACGGTAATTACATAGATTACCCCTAACTTTCCAATATTTGCAATTTCACCCAAAACTTTATATAATCTTATAATTTTATATAAATTCATTTAAACTTCCAATTTTCGCTTTATTAATATATAGCCCCCAAGTTTAATTTATTTACACTAAAACCCCAATAATATGCGGTAATGCATATTTAGCACCTAAACTTAATTAAAAGCTTATAAATGCATAAATAAAATGGCCTAAAGTACATGGCCTTATTACAAACATTGGCTTATAAAATAAATTACACATAAATGTCCAAAAGTACTATAAACTCTCGGACCTTACCATATATTTTCTTTATTTACCAATTTTCCACATAATGTCTTAAATTTGACAATTATGCTTATTAATTAGTTATATAAATTTATTAAACCATTCCTTAACCACCTAAGGTCAAAATAAGACCTTAATTAACCATTCACTCACGGCACAATATATATACATATGTATAAACACATATTAATATACCAAGTGAAGGTTTAAGTGATTTATACCTTGTTTTTGCCTAGTTTAAGCCTTGTTTGGCCACGCCCAGCTTAGGATAAAATTTCCACAGCATTATTTACATGTTTTCAAACACAATTAAGGCATGATTAGTCTCCAAGCAAGATCTAACCATAAGAAGTGTTTAATGTCAATTTTCAAGGTAAAATTTACCTCAAAATACCAAGGTAAATAAGGTTGGTCATGGCCTGTTTTTACAGTAGGCAAAGAGTGTTAAAAGAGCTACTAAAACCAAGCTTTAAACTGGTATAACTCAGATTAGAAGATGGCTAATCTTTACCTTGTTTAAAATGCCTAAAATGGTGTTTTAGGCTTGGATCTGGTTATACTTCGAAGCTCTTGATGTACCAACTGAATAAGTATGTTAAGATGAAGATTATAAGCTTAGAAACAAAGTTTCACAGCCGAATTTGAAGGGAATCAAAAGATATGTGCTTAAAGCACATTTTTACCTTAAAGGATGATTTTTGTGTTCTTAGCTCCAAGACCCCTACCAACGAATTTGAACTCTTACTCTAACATCCACACACTGAGATTGAGCCATGGGAAGAGTATAGAAGTTAGCTCATAAGATAGCCCTTGAAGAAAGGAAGAAAATGAGCTATTTTATGCCTTAAACCATTACCTTAGGTGAATTAGGTTGGTTTCCTTGCTAGATAGCTTAAAAGCTCAACAATGGTGAGATTGGGAGCATGTGAGCTCGGCTGGGACAGAAGGAAGGAGCAAGGAGTCGTTGGAGACAAGAGATAAGGGAGGAATAATGAAGAAATAAGGAAAAGGTAAGTTAAAGTATTAATTTCTTATTAAATGGAAAAGTAACACTCCACTAAGTCTCCTTTTGTCAATAATTCAGTTCAATCAGGCTCCCCCTGTCTTGTGGCTGTCGAATCTATGGAATCCAAGGGGTCAACTTTGACCTCTTGACCATTCTTGGTCAACGTCGACTCAAACGGGCCCCCTTTTAGGGTTTTATTAATATTTTAATATTAAATTTGTAAAAATTTGTAAATTTCTGGAATTAAATTCCTAATATGTTATAATATGATATATTAGCATATTTATAGGTAATTATAACCTTTAAGCCCATTTAAAAGCCAATTTAGAAGGCAATTACACAAAAACGTGCTTTAAGGAATTTTAGTGCACATTTTGAGTCGCATGGTGTTTCTAAGCTCTGTTTCTTTGAGAATTGTTTTTTTGTGTTCCTTACATGATATTTGATCATGGTATCCAATTTTATATCATTTAGAGGTCATTAGACCTTTAAGGTTCCCTTAGAGCACATTTTTGCCCAACTTGACCTTGAAGCATGAAAATGCTTGTTCTTTGTGTTGGAGTGTTGTCCAACAATTGTAATATGTTTAGTAATGTGTTAATAAGCTTAGGACAAATTTTTAGGTCCTAAGTAGTTCATTTGGGTATTTATTTACCCTAAACAGTCAAAGGGTGCAAAGTCTTGCTTTGTGTTGACCACTGTTGTTCTCAGTTGACTTTAAGGCACGTTTAGGCCTTAGTCAATGTGATTAGATGTTTAGTCCATCTTAGATCATTATTAGATCATTTAATTAAGTTTTTAAGGTTAGGGGTATTTCAAGGACCTTCTCTATCCCTTGGAGAATAGAAAATAAGCTAGAACAAGGCATAAAATGGAGCCCCATGAGTAGAAATTTTCGGACATGGGAAGAAATGGTGGGAACCTAGTTTTTCTTACATATTATTTACCTTAAGAGAATGGAGAAGCCAATGGACTCTCCAAGCTTGAGTTCCCCCCTCTAATGGCGGTTTGGCTTGGCACCAAATTGAAGCTCTTGAAGTTTTGAAAAGATAGAAAGTAGGAGCTTGAGCTAACTAAGAAGAATATGTATTTTGTTTTGGTTTTGGAGCTAAGATGAGTGAGCTATGGTCAAATCAAGGTGGAGCTAGCATGGAGGCTGAGTTTTACGTGAATGGAGAAGAGAGAGAGCAGCCAAAATCGGTGAAGAAGATGAAGAATGAAGAAAGGAGGAGAGAGGTAAGTAAATAAGAGATATTTATTCAAAAGCAAATAGTAACCTTACTTTATCTCTTCTTCTCTTTTGTTATTTGATCATGTGGTGAATCATCACCTTAAAAACCGGCCACCCCCTTTAATTAAGGCTAGTCATGGTCTTGTTTGACCATTTAATTAGACTTAGTTAACTAAAGACTAAACTAGGCACTATTTGGTTACTATTCACAAACTAGTGCACATAATTGTGAAATTTTTGATTTCCCATTGATTTAGACTTCCTAATGTGATTTAGCCACTTAAAACCCCTTTCTAAGACAATTTTTAAAAAATGTGCTTTAAGAGTCCTTAAAGCACAATTTGTGTTTTGACTTATTTTTGAGCTTGGGTTTCTTTGGTAATTGATTTAACATGGCCATTAGGATATTACTAAGGTCTAAGAATCATATTTGGGTGCTCACCCAAGTCACTCCAAGCTTAGAGCACGTTTTTGCTTAAACTGCTCTTATGGTGTTTCCTTGTGTTTCCTTTGACTAAAATTGCTTCCCAAAGTTTCTAAGGCATTATTTAGCCTCTTATACCTTAGTTTATCATTTAAAACCATATCTAGGTTTGGGGTATTTCAATCTACCCCCCTTAAAAGAACTTTGTCCCCAAAGTTCACATATATACTTAATCATTCACGATCCTCAATTTCCTTAATCTAAATACCATATCTTACATTCACATTCACACACCTCAAGACTCAAAGGTCTTCCACAAGTACAATACATAAGTACTATACATATCTTAAACTTACCACAAGTGTAACAACTTACATAAACTTACACAAACCACATCTTACACCAACCAAACAAAATGACAAACATGTTCGTTTACTAACTCAAAAGCGAGGAAGCTCTACCCCCCTCAAAAAGGGGTACGCCCCATACCCTATACAGACGATCTAGTCAGTAAATAACAAAGGGTACTTCGATCTCATCTTATCTTCTAATTCCCACGTGGCCTCTTCGACATCCTGGTTAGACCAGAGAACCTTCACCAGCCGTACTGACTTATGGCGAGTGTCCCTAGTCTTACTATCCAAGATCTCCTGAGGAATCTCCACGGATCTCATATTCGGTTCTAATGTCAACCTCTCAATCTCTAACACATGGGAGGGGTGGTGCATGTATTTCTTTAGCTATGAAACATGAAAAACATCATGCACTTTACCCAGCTCAGCAGGTAAATTCAACCTGTAAGCAACTGGGCCCACCCGCTCCGTAATCTCATAAGGACCAACAAATTTCGGGCTCAGTTTGCCCTTCTGCCCAAATCTAAATACACCCTTCATCGGTGAAACTTGTAGAAATACCCGGTCGCCCACTACAAACTCCAGGTCTCGTCGTCGAACATCAGCATACGACTTCTGCCTATCTTGAGCAGCTTTCATGTTCTCCCTGATTTGCTGAACTTCAGCCTTAACTTGCTCTAAGTATTCTGGTCCTATAATGACCGTCTCACTCGACTCATCCCAGCAGAGCGGTGTACGACATGGTCTACCGTACAACGCTTGAAAAGGCGCCATCTTGATCGAAGCGTGATAGCTATTGTTGTAGGAAAACTCGATCAGATGCAACTTGTCAATCCAACTGCCCTGAAAATCTAAGGCACATGCTCTCAGCATGTCCTCGAGTGTCTGAATTGTGCGCTCAGTCTGACCATCTGTCTGAGGATGGAACGCGGTACTCAACTTTAGTTCTGTACCCAACGCTTCTCTGGTAGCTCTCCAGTACCTCGAAAGGAATCTGGTATCTCTATCTGACACTATGGTCTTCGGTATCCCATGATGTTCTTATAATTTCCTTCTCAAATAACTCAGCTAATTTGGTCACCTTCCAAGTATCCTTCATCGGTATGAATCGGGCTACTTTGGTAAGGCGATCCACCACCACCCATATCATGTTGAGACCTCCCTTAGCAGGTGGGAGTCCAACTACGAAGTCCATGGAGATATCATGAAACTTCCACTCTGGAACTGGCATCGACTGTACCATTCCGCCCGTCCGTCGGTGCTCGAATTTCACCTTCTGGCATGTGAGACACCTCAAGACGAACTCGGTAACATCTGTCTTCATCCCCGACCACCAGAAGTATCTCTTAATGTCTTTATACATCTTAGAGGCTCCCGGATGGATGGAAACTGAAGAACAGTGCGATTCTCTAAGTATGCGGTCTTTCAGATCCGTGTTGCCCAGTGGTATGCATAACCGGCCCTTAAGTCTGATCAGATCATCATCATGAAGTCTGATGTAACACCCCCAAATAAACATCCAGTAGTACAACAAGCTCCTAGCCTTATACAAACGACTATGTAGCGGATTCTCAACATCATCCGGGTGTCACCGACACCAACCACCCACGTGGTTGACAGACCACATTACCAACACCAAGTTACGGTCTGCATGACTGGAAACAGTTCTCCACCAAAAATTCATATACAGTACAAGGTACAATTTCCAAACTACCGAGTGTCTACAATAAAAATACCAAATCATAATCTAAAAATTTCATCTCGGGTTTAGTAACAACCCATACACTAGACATACTACACAATTCAAAAGATACGCCCTGATGGACTACCCCCATGGTAGCCATCCCGCCTACGCTCCGTTATCATCCGGCACAATACCTGAAAAAAATTGGGTGTAAAGGACTCAGCAAACTACGCTGAGTATGAACGTGTGTAGCCCGTATGTTACCGGGCCACACGACTACTTGGTCGAATATTATTAAGTCAATTTACAATGCTATAATAAAGCAGTAAAACACACCACAGTACATCATAGTATCATACACACTTAAAGGTAGTAACACATTAGCAACAACAACCAAGCACAACAAGCTGCTAGTATCACAAACAACAATCATGTACATAATAAAACGTGTGCATAGGTATGTAATACCCATGATCCTCACTATGGGATCGTACGAGCGTTGTGTGTTTTCATTTCTTTCCTCTTGTTCCCTTAAAGTATATTTTCTTTCTCTTTCCTTGCACCAGGTCTGGGGATGTAATTTAGATCCAGTGAGCATCTCATGTAGGTGCTAATCTTTCCTTGTTTCTTTAAGGGTTATTAGTGATTCTCTTATCCCACAATTTGGAGTACATCTTGTCCATAGCTAATCCTCCATTCCCGGATAGCTCTTTCTCTCTCTGTTGTTTTTAAATGTTACTGGCCATTGCCCCGGATACCAAGGGTCCGTCTCCCTATTCCTTTTCCATGTTACTAGCCTCTGCCCCGGATACAAAGGGTCCGTCTCCCTATGCCTCTTAATGCTCTGGTCTCTA
Organism: Limonium bicolor; assembly: GCA_023374045.1. Lineage (NCBI taxonomy): Eukaryota > Viridiplantae > Streptophyta > Magnoliopsida > Caryophyllales > Plumbaginaceae > Limonium > Limonium bicolor. Next base: position 67,932,647 of record CM041783.1, read on the forward strand.
CCCCGGATACAAAGGGTCCGTCTCCCTATTCCTTTTAATGTTCTGGTCTCTACCCCGGATACAAAGGGTCCGTCTCCCTATTCCTTTTAATGCTCTGGTCTCTACCCCGGATACGAAGGGTCCGTCTCCCTATTCCTTTTTATGCTCTGGTCTCTACCCCGGTACGAAGGGTCCGTCTCCCTATTCCTTTTCCATATCATTGGTCTCTACCCCGGATACAAAGGGTCCGTCTCCCTATTCCTCTTTATTTTATTGGCCTTTACCCCGGATACAAAGGGTCCGTCTCCCTATTCATTCTTAACGGGTATTGGCTTATTATCATCATTGATAGTTCGACACCATAGTGGGTGTCATTAGAGGTCCTCTATAGTTAAGAGGAGTTTTCTCTTTATGTAGTTCCTTTGTTTGTTTACGAAGTTCGTTGTGTTTCATCTCAAGGTTTCATCAACGAGAAGGGACTACACTACTGTGTGCGCGCAAGCAATATGCACAATAATAGTAAGCGTATAAGCAAGGAAAATAAGCAATCCATTCACATGCCTTGCACAAGCTCACAACAGACAAATAAGCACGGTAACACAAACATCTGTTTTCATGCATTAGTCTTGTGGTCATAAACAAACAAGGCACACAACACACAAGCCGTGTAACACGGCAACATACGAACCACACATGTCCATACCTTATAATAGTTGTCACAGATACTTGTACCAGGGTTCCCGCTGCTAGTGGGACTCACTCCTGTAATAATTATTCGAACGGGTTAGATCGTTCGATTCTGCGTGATCGTTCGTGGTTCTATTCACACTTATTTGATCACTATATCTTAGACTTATGTTATAGCATTTTTTTTTGTTTCTTACCTTATTCCATAATAAATACTTATGTTGCACTTAATTCGGCCCAATGTTGTTATACAACCAACCCTATCATTTCCTTACTCATTCTTCATATTACTATTATGCTATTTATTTCAACTTATTTCCTTAAACTATAAATCGACAGATCTTGAATGCACTACCTCAACTCCTCATAACCAAATTCTCAAAGGATAACTCTTGGACATATACTTGAGTATTCTTAAGCAACTTTAAAACATTTAATTAAGCTTGATTTACTATTTCCTCAAATACTTAATATATTTATCCTTATACCCCTTTTATCACACTTTGACCTCCTCCTTCCTCTTTTTTTTTTGTTATTCATTTATATAAAGAATATATATATATTGTACGGTTTTAAAGGAAATTAATTTAAGCCTTAAAACAAGCTTAGCTCTTATATATATGTATATATTTCTTTTATAAGATGCTTCCCAACTAGTTATAATTACTGTCGTAATAGTTTTCCACCAGAAATTCATATAACCTCGTAAATCAATCCATAAATTTATTAGTTACTATTTAGAACGCAAAATAATTAGTTGATATGGCCTAAATATCTGGCCTTAACAATAGCATAAAAATAAATTTCCTTAATGGCTTTGTAATGCTTCTAAAATCAATCACAAGTCACCGCTTATACCGAATTTCTCTCTTTTAATGTTATAAACCCTTCCCTCACATATTCTGGGTGTTAATAACCATATACCTTAATTTACTTATCATTATATATATTTCTTTTCCTTCTTACGAAAGTCTTTAAAATTGATCCCCTTCCATATTTAACATATAGTGTCATCAATCGCACGTTATCACTTCCATAACACATGTATCTATACATACATATTCCCATTAGTTGTCGCATTAGCCATACAATATATCACATATCTATATATCCATATATTTAACTTCCTTCTCTCACGTACCGCCTTTGGGGTTTAGTACCAACAGATCTTTCCTACTATTTCTGGTAGCTCCTAAGCAAGTTTTTACCTTGTTAACACTTGGTGTTTAGACCACCATCCTCGCCAGAGTTTAACCTCACCACACACCGAAAACCCTCAGTTTATTGTTAGAATGTTCAACCATCACTTTACGAGCAGCAGGTTGCAGTTGTTCTAGTTCAGTTTTCAGACATGAATAAGAAGGAGTTGAGAGCTACAACCTTGGGTTTTGGAGCTATCTTTCCTGAGTTGGTTGCTGGGTTCCTCTTAGTTAGCTCTCGGCACTCGTGGAAAGGGTGATTCCTCCTGAGTTTTATCTTGGAATTGAGCTGGTGAATTCACCGCATACCAAGACCTTCATGACCAGCCACGCACCAGAGGGTATTAACATGTTAAATGCTCACGTATGTAACGAACTAATAGTACGGAGTTTGGCATTTGTTTGCAGGCTAAGACAGTTTACCTTAGACAGTGCTCAAGGGTAGTTTGCAGGGATTCCCTCAAGGAGTTTCAGGCCCTGCATGCGTGAGTTCCCTGGAGAAAACAAGCAGTCCAAGAAGGGGGATCTGAATGAGTGTCCCAGCACTTTCGCACACCCAAAACAACCAGAAAGTTGAAGCTGAAACGGATTGCTTTAAGGCCTCCCCTTGGCTTATGTTTAATGACTTACTTGCAGGAGTTTCAGGATAAGTCTCGGTGCATTCATGGAGGAGATATCCAGGGGAGTAGTTGCATGAAAATGAGGCAGGGTTTAGTAGTCTCGAATCGGAAATTTCTTTTTGAACAGATACAGCCAAAACAGAAACGAAGAAGAGATAGATTTCAGCTAGACTTCCTTACCAGTAGAACACAAGGAGACCCGTTCTTCGACAGGTGCAGTTCCGGCCAGATGCTTGGAGCTTTCAATGGTGGGCTTCCAAGCCTTGCAGCATGGGCAAGTCGATGAGAAGAACTGCAGTTGTTTCTCACGTCCAGATGCGAGATTTAAAGGATGAGAACACGACTGTCTAACCATGAGGAACAGAGGAGATTTGCTGTTGTTTTGGTCATTGTCTTCCTTCTGGTAGTGAACCGAGGAGGACTTTGCTTGAAGAGCTTGCTACTGTCTCATGCAGAGGTGAGCAGCTGGCTTGTTGTGGTGGCGGAGGAAAAGTGGGCTAGCCAGGGAGATCGTGCAGCAAGGGAAAGGAGGAAGAGAAGTTGACTACCACATTCACGTGTTGTCTGTGTCGTTTAACTTCCAGATCTGAAACACGGGACAGATATTGCTGGAACTGAAGCTAGATTGAACAGCAATGGGGAACATGGTGATCTTACTGCAGATTTAGTGAAATCTTACAAAGATGGGAAGAAGCGAAAGAAAGGAAATCTCGAAAACTTGCTGTGGACCGAGGGTGTAGGTTGGATAAGGAGTGTTTTTCCACTGGTAAAAGAATAGTAAACCAACGCATTGTCGGTATTGTGGTCGGTTGCATGGCCTGTTGTTGTTCGAGACTTGGGCAGAGTAGCACCTCGTTTTTTTTTTCCTTCCAAGGTATGCGATGTAGAGCAGGAGAAGGAAAGTGGCGTGCCACATGATAGGGAAGGGTGAAGTTGGAACTTGTCCTCCAGAGCGCACGCCTGCAACAGAAGGAAATAAGAGGGCTGAATCTGCTCTGTTTCTTTTGTTGATCCTGAAACCGAAAAGGACCAAGTGGGGTGGGTTTGAAGTGGGGCACATGTGAAAGCATAGTGCATGCTGTTGCACTAATCAAAGCAACGGAAAGGAATTGTGTATGTCGGGAGCAAGGCAGGGAATAATTGTGTGCTGCTATGTAATATACATGTCGACAGTGGGAAACAAGAAAGGTTGGGTGGGGTATCATGTTGGGTAACTAATCAGTAGCTCACTTTAGTCTACTAGTGTATTATCCCTTTTGTATCCAGATGTGCAATTTACTACCGAATATGAGCTCAGCTCAATCGGTTAAGACATTCTGTAGAAACACTAGTGGTACCGGGTTCGAAACCCGCCGAGCGCACATTTCGCTCCATTTTTTTATAAATGTGTATACATTATTCGTTACCCATATATACGTGCGACTACGCCATTATGTCATGTTTGTTAGTTACGTATATGCGACTATCTTACTTTGTCGCGTGGTTACTCGTATATGTAATGTGTAATATCTTTTTTTTTGTAAGTATATATTCATAGACTATGTTGCTGTAACACGTAATTTGTAACGTTATGTATATGTATATACCTGTACGTATATACATGACATGGTTACTTATATGTAACGTTGGTCATATATATATGCATGTATATTTGTATATATATCCCCACATGTGCGACTATACTCGCGTTTTTGGTTTAGAAGTGTGCACCCATGTATACCAGCTCGTGTTTGCGTCGCATTATTATTTATAACTTCGGTTCAGGGATGAGCTTATGTACTCGACGACGTTATTATTATTATTATTATTATTATTATTATTTTGGTTTGGAGTTTAGTCATAATCGTTGCTCATAATTTAATTTAGACCTCAATAATTTAAGGTGATAATTACTCGGGGTATTTCAGTCTACCCCCCTTAAAAGAACTTCATCCCGAAGTTGCCTAAATCGAATATGTATCTGACAACCCAACGAATTCCAAGGTTCTAACCCATCCAATCCTATCAATTCTAAAGTTCCAACACTTTCCTAACATTCCACTCCACCACTAGTATTCCAATCCAAACCAATGCATACATGTATATAGCACAAGTCCCAAGGGACATACATACACAATAGTTCATGTATACATCACCAAGTACATCTCAAGTGTTTCAAACACACCAGTGCGATAATCAACATATCACACCATAAACAACCAACATACAACATTCATTCTTCGCACAGTGTACATCCAATACAGTACACACACAATTCTGCACAATTCATACACACAGACCTACCAACCAATGTGTGGTTGTAGGAATATACATAGTCACATAGTCGATTTCTAACCAAGGTCCACAAATCTGTTTCACCATTTGTGCTTTATAAGCACCACGCCACATCTATGGCTCAACAATACTGCAATGTACCAATAATATTTATGTGCTGCACTCATAGCAACCAGATGAACAAGTCATTCATTCCTGACTACCATGCATTCAAACCAATCCACACACAGTTCACACACATAGCATCAAAAACAACACCACAAACGGGTAATAACCCAGTGAAAATTAATACCTCAGTAAAAACACAACGCGCCTACCCCCCTTAAAAATGGATTACGCCCACGTAATCTGTATTATATCATCCTTGCACCTTGGTTCTAGATGTCTAATTCTCATGGAGTATTCTAGTTCCCATGCGATGTAGTTCATAATATAATCTCAACAACGGCCTTGACTATGTCAATGGTTTAGTTTTTTTTTTTGTATCAAAAGCACTTTTTGGTATCCATACCGATCTACAACCGGATTTAGGTTTAGGCTCTCTGGGTCTAAGGTATTGGCCGATATGTCACCTGTTATTCAACAGGAAAATGTTAGATTCGGTCCACCAGCTTCCGCTGCGCGACTCTGCTAACCTTCGGGCTTAGTTTTCCCTTCCAAGGTAGTGCATGGCTTAATTGCACGGGCGTAAAAGTCTCTTGATTGACATAAGGTATTTTAATTTATTCATAGTCTTGGTGGGTTGTAGCTTGTTTGTCCATTTACTCTGGAGGTCGGAAGTCCATGCTTTTAGTGCGCTTTTAAGCGTCTGAGTTATTCTTTCTAGTTGCCCTTTAGGTTTATATTCATAGATGCTCTGCAGCAACGATTTAGTGCTTAATGTTTTTCAATGTCATCAACGTGCCGTTGTTACGACAACGTGTTTGGTTTATATTACCGCTCATAATTTTATGTAGGTAGCTAGTTGTCTCTCTTAGCATTACTACCTATATTTTTTTTATATCCCTTAATGTGTATAGTCAAGTTAGATCTTTCTTTGTCTTTGAGTAACCCTTTTTTTCAGTCGAATTATGGTCTCGACACGTCCGGTTTACCGCATTATGCGTGTTAACAGGTTTTGCGATTATATACCATTTAACAGGGGATGTTTAGTTTTCTTATCCTTGTTATTATGATTGTATTAAGCAGCCGCTGGCTGACTGGTTTTGCTTAGTCATATGGTCTAGTGTCATTATCATGTTCCACCAGGAACTAATGTAACTGACTACTATCGATTATACATTGCTTTTGATTACGGTAGTGTATACTTTATGTATTAACAGTTATGTTATTGGTAACATCACATTATTTCCAGTCATCACACATCTGTACACCCTTGTGTTTATCCCTGAATTTTCGAGCCATGTATTTTACGTGATTTCATCATCTAGTATCAATACCGCTTCTTTCGCATTTTTTTACTTATCCAATTTATAAACTTTCACCGATTTGTAGCTTATGTGCCTACTTGTAGTAGGGTTCGGGACTCATCCAACACTGACGTGATCAGTGTAAATGTTGGGCTACCCCTTCCCCCCAATTTGTGCGCAGTGTCGCTTGACCTGGCCAGGGTCAAGTTCAACCTTGCACGTCCGATTTAAACAATCAGTTTATTAGTCAAACTTGAGTTCTTATCACATTCGTTTCCAGTCACCTGGCAACCAATTTATGGACTAATGCCCAAGTCTAAGTCTTTAGATTAACTGTTCAAGTTCTCCTACTGTATACACCTCTAGGTGTGTGCATAAATATATACTCATGTGTCATAAGGTTCGAGGTCGTTGTAACACCCCATCCAACATTAACACACTTACAATAAACTGCAGCGGAATAACAACCTCGTCACATTACTTAACTCGTTGGTGTTACACGCCGTTAGCCACCCACGTGGCTAACAAGGCTAATACATACACATTGTACCGGTCTGATGGGCTAAATTCCCGAGCGACTACACATTACTATACCTTTCCATTAACACAACAACAACATACACCTTCCAACTATACCGAGTATTTATAACTAATGCCGATAACAATTTCGGTCTTACTACACCTACTGTATATATACAACATAAACAATTACCCATGTACAATGACTACCCCGTCCTACTCTCGGACGGCTTCCAGCTCCTTGTACCTGAAATAGGAAAAGAAGAGAAAGGGTGGCCCCCAAGGGGCTCAGCACCTTTGCTGGTATGGTAATCCCGCAGCCCACATGCTACCGGGCCACGCACAACTAATTGTCGTCTTAGCATGCGGTTGATTATTTTTAAATCATGCATGCAACTGTAAACACACAACACATAACCATTTCGCCTCAACGGGCTCAACAAACGGATAATATATCCTTACTTAATAAGTCACTCAAGGTATTCAATATCCCTAGAGTGTTCCTCCTCAAATGGAGCTACTTCCTTAATAGACGACACTTACCCTTAAATCGGGTTAACCTTAAACGCCTCATATCACAAACTGGGATTCATTTCCATGATCCACACACTCCATATCTTACAACATATAACATTCCTCACATAACAAAACATAACAACACTTTCACGTTTCGTCATGCACATGATACATCGCAATAGGAATTGCATTACAATAACATCACATAACATAACGGGAACGGTCCTCTTAGGAACCGACCCAAACATAGTTAAATCACTGGTGAGCCTAGAGAATGGTGTCACCCTCATGGTAAGCTCGTTATACAACAACAACACTCATTACCGTCCTAATAGTCGGACGAGTAACTTAAGTTAAGATGGTTCGGGTTTGGAGGCCCGAACACCACACAAACACATGTTCCCCCTAAACCGATCATAAGTCAGAATAGCTAAGCTTTGGAATAAGCTAATGGGAGATCATAACCCGTGAGGGAAACAACCATAACAAAGAGAAGGGTAAGGCTAAGAAGGATACCCTCTCCCAAACAACGCGCGACCGGCCAAACCGGATTCCTCACTACTGTTAGTACATACTTACTTCAGATATTAGTTAGAACCCCACTATGGAGTCTATCATAACTACACACCATACAGTATTACAACTGGGTTAGACACACAAGGGAGATCCCTACATTCACATACACACATCACACAATCAACTCACGCATAGTCGTGGTTAGAACGCCCCATGGTTCGGGTCGTTTAATCCGAATACCGAACTCTCATGTGATCCTAGACTCAGTTAACTAAGGTTAACACTGCCGAGGTTAAATGGTATCGGAGTTGAACACGCCACATATATGAATTACTGTAAACTCATTACATGTTTTATCTTACAACGTGGCAAACACATAGAAAAACACATTGACATACAAGCCGGTGTAATCCGGTAGGACACAGGTTGCAAGAAAACCATACCTGTCACCGGGGTCCACTTTATCATGTCCACTTATGTTCCTCGAGCAATTCTCGAACAACTGATAATATTACATGTACTTTTATTAACATCGGGGTAACATGATTGTTTAAAGTCTAATGCTTAAAACTTTCCCCCGTTAACTTAGTTACATAACTTTACATTTTAACTTGTTTTACTTTTACATTTCAATACATTTCATTTTATAACCTTAACATTTAAATCATCTTACTTAACTTAATCTCTTAAGTCCTTTATAATTATTTTCTAATCATCAATACTCTCTTAATGGCATACCATAATACCACTTAAACATTCTTAAAATTAATTTATTATTTTTTTTTTTTTAAGGTCCGACCGACCCACCGACCGACCCACCCCCTGGGTAGGTCGGCTGCAGAGAACATCCAACTTCACAGTTTCAGCCCGACCGACCCAGACTGGGGTCGGTCCCCTGGGTAGGTCGGTCGGCTGCAGAAACTTCCCATACATTGTCAAACTTTCTCCAAATTTTTCCTCAAGCCTCATAATGTGTTCTAACATCATTTGACACCTCAAAACACACCTTTAGCCATGTACTAAACTCTTTAAATCACACACCAAAACCATCTTATCATTCACAAATTCCTTACAAAATTCTTAGCACTTGGAATGTTTCCTCCTTAAGATTTCTAAGTGGTATTTCACCAATATTGACCACTTTACCAAGGTGTTTCCTCTACACCTTACATCATCTCTCAAATTTCTTTTCTTACAAACTAAATCTCCTTTTTCACATCTTACCTAAACATCACTTCCTTGTACATCAACATTCCTAAACCTTAAACAAACTTCTCCAAGACTTGAATACACTCTCAAAAACACACATTGAATTCCTAGAACTTCCAAGATAATACCTAAATCCTTGCATCACTCTAAATCACCTTAATACATGTTTTCTTCACTAGAAAAACACTTGTTCACCTTTAACACTTCCTAGTTCACCAAAACTTGTTTAAATCACTTAGAACTTCTTATACATTTTCCAAATTTGGCCACAGCTTCTCTTGTATATACTCACATCCAAACACTTAGGTTTTTACCTTATTTCATTCAAGAACACCTAAAATCCATCAAACACATTTTATACACAAACTTCACACATTTAGCACTACATCACAATATAGTGCATAAGCTTAAATTGCTTGGCACTTAGGCCCTTAAATAACATGGCTCTTAGGCCCTTAAATTGCATAAACCTTAAACACTGAATTTCCCACATAAGTAATGCCTTTGACCTGCAAATACACCCAACAATACATATGCCCTTAATAAACTCCTTGAGAGCATTTCTCTAGGTCATTCACCATTGGCTCCTTAGGTATTTTCCATAAGAAACACAAGCTCATTTCTTCTAAGGCTTTTAAACCACATTAGGTTAACACATTTACCTCTTTTCTTTCAAGACTTCCCACTTGTTTTTCTTTGTTCTTCCTTGATAGAAAATCGGCAAGGGCTTTTTATCACTTGTCAATCTTCTAATCAATACACATATAAGGGTTATGAGCATTAAGTTTAATACTCCAACTCATAGTTAAACCCTAGGTTTACATATGTGTCTTAAAACACCAAAATTTGATGATTACCTTTGGAATTCGGAAGAGAGCTTGGTTAAGTAGCAAGATAGGACTCCTCCTAGTCTCTTTGAGTTTGAATTAAGCTATGAAGAGAGCAAGAAAAAGCACCATTGTGAGGTGAATTTTCGGACACATACAAAAATGAGAGGAAACTTAGATTTTCTTTGGTTTTTGTTACCTTGAAACAAAGGAGAATGACAATATGAAAGAAGATGAGCTTTTCCCCCTTCAATGGAGATTCTTCATGGCACCAAAATGGAGTTCTTGAAGATTTGAAAAGATAGAAGTGAAGAGCTTGGTCTAACTAAGACAAATATGGTCTTAGAATTTGATTTGGAGCATTAATGAACATTTGGTGAGCAATTGAAGTTGGAGAAGAGAGGTGCTGCACCATGAACGGTTTTGGTTGGGAGAATGGAGGAAGATGACGGTGGGAACAAGAGGAAATGAAGAAAGGTGAGGAGAGAGGCAAAGTTTGAAGATATTTATGTTATAAAGCAAATAGTAACTTTACTTTATTTTTTTTACTTTTCTTAGTTGGATGGCCAAGTATGGTGACTCACACCACTAAAACCGTGCCCCCTTACATATTAGAAGGGTATAATAGTCTTTGTTGACCAATTTAATTACTTATAACAACATATGTTACAAACTAGCTTATAAAAGTTACTATTCATAAAAACAAGGCACATAGAAGTGAAATTTTTGATTTCCCATTGATATAGACTTCCAAATGTGATACTAATAGTAAACATGTTGATTAAAGAGTAATGATGGACATTTAGCCATTCAAAACTCATTTACAAGACAATTTTTCAAAAACGTGCTTTAAGACTCCTTAAAGCACTTTTTGTGTTTTAACTTGTTTTCAAGCTTGGTTTTCTTTGGTAATTGATTTAATATGTTCATTAACATATTTATGAGGTATAGGTATGACCATTAGGTCTTATACAAATTTATCCCAAGCTTAGAGCACATTTTTGCTCATATTGACTTTAAGGTATTTTCTTGTGTTTTATTTGGTTTAACTGTCCACCAAGGTTTCCTAAGGACTTATTTAGCCTTATTAAATCATAATTGAATATTATTAAGTCTTGGTAGGCTCTTTGGGTCCTAACCAAGTTCGCTCATAGCTTAGAGCATGTTTTTGCTCAAACTGTGTCTTAATGCTTTATTGCATTTTACTATGGTTTAAATTGTACACTGATGTTCCTAAGGCACTTTTAGCCTTTACATACCATAGTTTAATATTTAAACCACATATCAAGGTTTGGGGTATTTCAATCTACCCCCCTTAAAAGAACTTCGTCCTCGAAGTTCACATTTCCCACACATCATTAGATTAGAATACGGGGATTACTTACAGCCATAAAACTTCCATAACCAAACACACTTTACATCACAACCTCGGACTTAATGGTCCGGGCAACACATTCACATCCACACATAACATAACATATTCACATGATAACCTCGGACTCAATGGTCCGGGTATCTTAACAACACTTACACATACATAACAACCCCTTTGACTCACTGGTCTTGGGTAACATAACAACATTTAGACACATAGGTCCCGATAACATAACAGTCTTTAGACACATAGGTCTATGTAACACAACACATTTAGACTCATAGGTCTTGATAGCATACACTTTAGGAACTCAAGGTCAAAATAATATTTATTACACATACCACACAACATGTCATAGCATGTATAACAATCAAAAATATCCTTGATATACACTGTGATCCCGCAGAACCCGGTCGCGATGGACACCTTCCGTCCCCGTGCCTTTGGGAGATCAAAACAATCACTTAAATTTAAAATTTTCCTTGTGAGGTTAAGTAAGAAGACTTTAATTATGTAAAGTATCTATCAACGTCTTATAAATACCAATTGAAAATCCTTTTGAAAACACACACAACTCCAAGTCCAACTTAAGCTCTTTGCTTCTTTTCTTAGCGTGGTTATTTGTGACCACTTATAGGGAGTTTCAAGAGTCATCCAACCCTGATGTGATCAGCATCAGTTTTGAACTATCCTTCCACCCCAATTTGTGTTCGGCTTCCCTTGATCACATGCAAATCAAGTTCCACCTCCCACTTCATTTTCAAGCATCAATTAAATCACTCATTTCCAATTTTCTATCTTTTAAATCATTCTAGTCATGATCATAACATCTCCAAGGGATAGAACTTCGTCTATCAGTTATTTCCATGCACTTTAATGTTGTTACCTAGGGAATCTTATTCTCACTAGGTTCTATGTCAGTTTCGTATTCTTTCATGAATCACTATATAGTATATATATACATATATATTTTATCAAAATACAACACACCATTTCACATTTATACACTGTCGGGGCTTTTGTTCCCCCGGGAGTTTCTCTACTCCCCACACTTGTACTATCACACACAGCTGTTAACAAATACACACACTTATCACAATGGTATTCGCATCTTCTGTGCGCAATTACCACAATTAAACCATGAATGAATGTGTATGTTTACGTAACACACACACCAATCATCAAAACAATAATATAATTTTGTGCTATGCACAATATAAGTCACATACACTACGTACACTTGTACGGTAATATACACTAAGTGGTTTTGCGCTCTACCCCCTTAAAAGGGATTACGCCCACGTAATCAATCACTAAACATTGGCTTATAATGTTCTGCCGTCGTGAAGTGTTTTAACTTCCACGCGGTCTATTACACAATGGATTCTGATTAGAGGATCTTAACCATATTGGCGGTTTAGTTCCTAAACCAAGAATTCTCATTGGAGTTTGTTTAAACTCTTAGTTGGTTTCGATTCTGGCCTGTTAGGCTTCTAGGCGTCAATAATTAGCCATTCACTCATGTTCACCATGTACATTCAACACTTGATCACTGGCTCACTAGTTTCTGCTGCGAAACTCTAATAACTGTAGAGCTTAATTGCTCCCTTTTGTTATTCTTACTGTATTGTACATCCCCAATTGTCACCTTCATCTTGGTAACAATGGTTTCTCAACCGACGCGTGGTATCTCTTACCGTTAGCGAATTCGGTGAGTTATACACTTTCTATCCACTTCCATAACAATTTACTGTGTATACCACTATGTATTTCACAATGATTGACTTGTTCCCTTCCGACTCACTGTCGGTTGAGATTGAGCTACTACCTAGTGTGTAGTGCTCTCTCAGCTATTTCCAACATTTGGGGTATATTCCATACCGATATTTGACAGTTAGTGCTACTGTAGTCACTTACTGTTAATCATGCCTCCACATTTGGTCTTGTACAAGTACTTTCTATAGGTGCGGCCTTGCATTTCCTATGCATCGGCCATTATAACATTATTCCTCCATAATTAACATGTTTCCAATTCCTAGCTATCCCACTCGATCATACTGCGCAAGTGCAATACCAAAACACTCAGTCATACAGAGTGCAGAGGCGTAAACGCTTGACAGTAAATCCCTTATGCGATTCGCCATGGAATTCACACTGAGTTTCCTTATCACATAGTACCGACCATTGGCTTATTGCCCAGTCTGTGTATCATCACTTGCTTGCATGTCCATTGAGTTTAACTCATAACTGGTCTTATCTGCCACATATTATTCAACAACACTTATACAACGGTCGCTTACTGCGCACCGTGCTTATTGTATAACACTAACTTACATCGTATTTACTGTCACATTAACTTCCACACATATACTTACATCTCGTATTATGGTTCATCCATTTGGATGACTACTATGCTCCTGAGCGATCATTCGAGTCTCAAGCCGGTTATTCAGCTCGGTGTTCACTTTATACACACTACTACTAAGCTAACTGCTCTCTTTCAATAATAACATCGTCCATCCTTAACATATTTCTTGAACTTGATTCACATAACTACCGCTCCTGCGGTCTCACAATATCGAGAGGTATCCCCACTCTTAATGCAGTGGTTCGTTTACCACTCTATTCACTTATACAACATAAACTTCTACAATCAATCGAATTTATATAACAACTTGTTTATGGCTTATAAGCCTATGCCTTGAGCTGGCTCATTGTAGGCTGTCCACACACATGTACTTCTCTGTACAACATTACATGGTTTGGATATTATATTGGCTCCATGACAAGGTCGTTGCATCACGTTTCCTTTCATGGGATCCCCTTAGGTTTGTCAGTCCGTCTCCTGACAACTTATGTCTAAACTGGGGTTAGTTTCAACCCTCGTGTTTCTGTCATCATTTCTGCATCAACTGTTGATGCGAACACCCTTCAAGGATTGCTCCTGGGTGTTGCTAAGTTATGTTTACATCTGGTTCACACTTATTGGTACATTCAGTTAGCCACGCCTTTTTGCGTTCTTAACTGGTTATTATCATTACTTCTTCTGTGAAGATCAACATTTCCGGTAGTGTAGGTACTATTCGGAAGTTTCATGTTCATTGCACATTAATGTGTCCACATTGGCTCTGCCTTGCCATGTACAGGCTGGGTCACCGTTCCAGCATCATGTTTATCCCTGAGGATCCTTAAGTCATATACGATGTCTTTACATTAACAGTTAGTGCACTTCGCACTCCTGACTCTTAAACATTTCCTTGAAAGGAATTCACTAATTCCTTTAGTCTCGTTAACTTAACTGAGTTCCTTAACTTCAACCATTCCTTGTAATCCTTAGCTCTTGTTTGATTTATACTGCTGACCGTAGACGGAGTCGACTACTTCCCGTGTTTCGGACTCCACTCGTATACATATGTGGGGTACCATACTGATACATTGCTACTTACCCAACTAACCCATAAGTAGGTCTGTCAGGCCCACAAGCTCCTATCGGAGTGCGGTCGTCCCACAATTCAGTTGGTACACTCGTAGTGTCCGTCACACGCCTAGGTGAAGTATTCTGTTGTCAACTCCCTTATATTGTCCCTGACAATATCATTCCGTGCTTCCCGAACTTAATCGAGGGAAAGTTTATCCATTGTTGTATCCTTGTCAACTGTCCTTGGTTTTACTGGTTTGGTTTAAAAGAAGGTTGGAAAGAAGTGTTGGTTTGAAAGAAAATTTGGTTTTGAAAAGAAAAGGGTTTGTATAAATCTGGTTGAAAGAAAATTTTCACGGTTTCACAACATCTTCTTACCTTAGCCAAGTCTAGCTTCTTGCTGACTGGTGTACTTACAATTACAGGGGTTAGGCTGTTAAGCCCTTCCACACTTAACTTCGTGGAACTTTACCAAGTACTTGTATTTATTATAATTTCCGAACAGCCCTGTTATAGCAGCACTTGCTATAGCAAGTGCGCCATGTTAACTGGCTATCGGTTTAACACATACGGTTATGGTATTGTTTTTACCCATACTGTCATCAGTGGCCTTGTTGGCCCTCACTGATCTTACTGCCTTAATAATAACTCTTCCGGGTGACTTCTCACTGTCTTCACATAATAATATCAACTGGGGTGTCCCATTCTGGGAGTCCCCTTTCTTTCCTTTTGTTTGTTTCCTCTCGTAGCCCGTCCCGTATTTGTCGTGGTTACTGAGACTTGTCTCTTGTTTGGGCATACGTTGCAGTTCCTTACCGGTTGGTACACCGTGGTGTATATTTCTCAACTGTGGTTCCGTAGACACTCGTCTCGGGTTTTTATTAATCCACTTCTTGCCCGTGCTCGGTTGGTGCGTTGCAAGCTGGTTATCCTCGACTGGTCGGGCATGTCGACCCAGGTTGCCGGAAATTCTATTCACTCATACATGAAATTCTTCATTCTTCGCTGTTAAATGCTGTTAACATTGTTCAGATGAAACCGTCTCCGGGATTCCCAGTTTCGGGATCTACCGTATGACAGGTTCTCCGTACCTTTAAAGGTATTTAATAACAGCCAGATCGGGTATTCCCGAGTAAGTGGACTTCCATCTCTCTGGCGTTGTTTCCCCAAGTTATATAAAGGGATTGTGGGGGCGGGATGGATATTGTAGGTTTCCAGTACACACTGGTAATACCTAACTGGCTTATCTCTCACGCTATCACTCAACCCTTAACCCGGAGTACTAAAATCCTAACTCGGTACTTCCTAAGCTCAGTAATTCAGTCATCAGAGCGATACTTCGCTCTGATACCACTTTTGTAACACCCCATCCAACATTAACACACTTACAATAAATGCAGCGGAATAACAACCTCACATTACTTAACTCGTTGGTGTTACACGCCGTTAGCCACCCACGTGGCTAACAAGGCTAATACATACACATTGTACCGGTCTGATGGGCTAAATTCCCGAGCGACTACACATTACTATACCTTTCCATTAACACAACAACAACATCACCTTCCAACTATACCGAGTATTTATAACTAATGCCGATAACAATTTCGGTCTTACTACACCACTGTATATATACACATAAACAATTACCCATGTACAATGACTACCCCGTCCTACTCTCGGACGGCTTCCAGCTCCTTGTACCTGAAATAGGAAAAGAAGAGAAAGGGTGTCCCCCAAGGGGCTCAGCACCTTTGCTGGTATGGTAATCCCGCAGCCCACATGCTACCGGGCCACGCACAACTATTGTCGTCTTAGCATGCGGTTGATTATTTTTAAATCATGCATGCAACTGTAAACTCACAACACATAACCATTTCACCTCAACGGGCTCAACAAACAGATAATATATCCTTACTTAATAAGTCACTCAAGGTATTCAATATCCCTAGAGTGTTCCTCCTCAAATGGAGCTACTTCCTTAATAGACGACACTTACCCTTAAATCGGGTTAACCTTAAACGCCTCATATCACAAACTGGGATTCATTTCCATGATCCACACACTCCATATCTTACAACATATAACATTCCTCACATAACAAAACATAACAACACTTTCACGTTTCGTCATGCACATGATACATCGCAATAGGAATTGCATTACAATAACATCACATAACATAACGGGAACGGTCCTCTTAGGAACCGACCCAAACATAGTTAAATCACTGGTGAGCCTAGAGAATGGTGTCACCCTCATGGTAAGCTTGTTATACAACAACAACACTCATTACCGTCCTAATAGTCGGACGAGTAACTTAAGTTAAGATGGTTCGGGTTTGGAGGCCCGAACACACCACACAAACACATGTTCCCCCTAAACCGATCATAAGTCAGAATAGCTAAGCTTTGGAATAAGCTAATGGGAGATCATAACCCGTGAGGGAAACAACCATAACAAAGAGAAGGGTAAGGCTAAGAAGGATACCCTCTCCCAAACAACGCGCGACCGGCCAAACCGGATTCCTCACTACTGTTAGTACATACTTACTTCAGATATTAGTTAGAACCCCACTATGGAGTCTATCATAACTACACACCATACAGTATTACAACTGGGTTAGACACAAAGGGAGATCCCTACATTCACATACACATATCACACAATCAACTCACGCATAGCCGTGGTTAGAACGCCCCATGGTTCGGGTCGTTTAATCCGAATACCGAACTCTCATGTGATCCTAGACTCAGTTAACTAAGGTTAACACTGCCGAGGTTAAATGGTATCGGAGTTGAACATGCCACATATATGAATTACTGTAAACTCATTACATGTTTTATCTTACAACGTGGCAAACACATAGAAAAACACATTGGCATACAAGCCGGTGTAATCCGGTAGGACACAGGTTGCAAGAAAACCATACCTGTCACCGGGGTCCACTTTATCATGTCCACTTATGTTCCTCGAGCAATTCTCAAACAACTGATAATATTACATGTACTTTTATTAACATCGGGGTAACATGATTGTTTAAAGTCTAATGCTTAAAACTTTCCCCCGTTAACTTAGTTACTAACTTTACATTTTAACTTGTTTTACTTTTACATTTCAATACATTCATTTTTAACCTTAAACATTTAAATCATCTTACTTAACTTAATCTCTTAAGTCCTTTTATAATTATTTTTCTAATCATCAATACTCTCTTAATGGCATACCATAATACCACTTAACATTCTTAAAATTAAATTTATTATTTTTTTTATGGTCCGACCGACCCACCGACCGACCCACCCCCTGGGTAGGTCGGCTGCAGAGAACATCCAACATCGCAGTTTCAGCCCGACCGACCCAGACTGGGGTCGGTCCCCTGGGTAGGTCGGCTGCAGAAACTTCCCATACATTGTCAAACTTTCTCCAAATTTTTCCTCAAGCCTCATAATGTGTCCTAACATCATTTGACACCTCAAACACACCTTTAGCCATGTACTAAACTCTTTAAATCTCACACCAAAACCATCTTATCATTCACAAATTCCTTACAAAATTCTTAGCACTTGGAATGTTTCCTCCTTAAGATTTCTAAGTGGTATTTCACCAATATTGACCACTTTACCAAGGTGTTTCCTCTACACCTTACATCATCTCTCAAATTTCTTTTCTTACAACTAAATCTCCTTTTTCACATCTTAACTAAACATCACTTCTTCCTTGTACATCAACATTCCTAAACCTTAAACAAACTTCTCCAAGACTTGAATACACTCTCAAAAAACACATTGAATTCCTAGAACTTCCAAGATAATACCTAAATCCTTGCATCACTCTAAATCACCTTAATACATGTTTTCTTCACTAGAAAAACACTTGTTCACCTTTAACACTTCCTAGTTCACCAAAACTTGTTTAAATCACTTAGAACTTCTTATACATTTTCCAAATTTGGCCACAGCTTCTCTTGTATATACTCACATCCAAACTCTAGGTTTTTACCTTATTTCATTCAAGAACACCTAAAATCCATCAAACACATTTTATACACAAACTTCACACATTTAGCACTACATCACAATAGTGCATAAGCTTAAATTGCTTGGCACTTAGGCCCTTAAATAACATGGCTCTTTGGCCCTTAAAGTGCATAAACCTTAAACACAGAATTTCCCACATAAGTAATGCCTTTGACCTGCAAATACACCCAACAATACATATGCCCTTAATAAACTCCTTGAGAGCATTTCTCTAGGTCATTCACCATTGGCTCCTTAGGTATTTTCCATAAGAAACACAAGCTCATTTCTTCTAAGGCTTTTAAACCATTAGGTTAACACATTTACCTCTTTCTTTCAAGACTTCCCACTTGTTTTTCTTTGTTCTTCCTTGATAGAAAATCGGCAAGGGCTTTTTATCACTTGTCAATCTTCTAATCAATACACATATAAGGGTTATGAGCATTAAGTTTAATACTCCAACTCATAGTTAAACCCTAGGTTTACATATGTGTCTTAAAACACCAAAATTTGATGATTACCTTTGGAATTCGGAAGAGAGCTTGATTAAGTAGCAAGATAGGACTCCTCCTAGTCCTTTGAAGTTTGAATTAAGCTATGAAGAGAGCAAGAAAAAGCACCATTGTGAGGTGAATTTTCAGACACATACAAAAATGAGAGGAAACTTAGATTTTCTTTGGTTTTTGTTACCTTGAAACAAAGGAGAATGACAATATGAAAGAAGATGAGCTTTTCCCCCTTCAATGGAGATTCTTCATGGCACCAAAATGGAGTTCTTGAAGATTTGAAAAGATAGAAGTGAAGAGCTTGGTCTAACTAAGACAAATATGGTCTTAGAATTTGATTTGGAGCATTAATGAACATTTGGTGAGCAATTGAAGTTGGAGAAGAGAGGTGCTGCACCATGAACGGTTTTGGTTGGGATAATGGAGGAAGATGACGGTGGGAACAAGAGGAAATGAAGAAAGGTGAGGAGAGAGGCAAAGTTTGAAGATATTTATGTTATAAAGCAAATAGTAACTTTACTTTATTTTCTTTTACTTTTCTTAGTTGGATGGCCAAGTATGGTGACTCACACCACTAAAACCGTGCCCCCTTACATTTAGAAGGGTATAATAGTCTTTGTTGACCAATTTAATTACTTATAACAACATATGTTACAAACTAGCTTATAAAAGTTACTATTCATAAAAACAAGGCACATAGAAGTGAAATTTTTGATTTCCATTGATATAGACTTCCAAATGTGATACTATATAGTAAACATGTTGATTAAAGAGTAATGATGGACATTTAGCCATTCAAAACTCATTTACAAGACAATTTTTCAAAAACGTGCTTTAAGACTCCTTAAAGCACTTTTGTGTTTTAACTTGTTTTCAAGCTTGGTTTTCTTTGGTAATTGATTTAATATGTTCATTAACATATTTATGAGGTATAGGTATGACCATTAGGTCTTATACAAATTTATCCCAAGCTTAGAGCACATTTTTGCTCATATTGACTTTAAGGTATTTTCTTGTGTTTTATTTGGTTTAACTGTCCACCAAGGTTTCCTAAGGACTTATTAGCCTTATTAAATCATAATTGAATATTATTAAGTCTTGGTAGGCTCTTTGGGTCCTAACCAAGTTCGCTCATAGCTTAGAGCATGTTTTTGCTCAAACTGTGTCTTAATGCTTTATTGCATTTTACTATGGTTTAAATTGTACACTGATGTTCCTAAGGCACTTTTAGCCTTTACATACCATAGTTTAATATTTAAACCACATATCAAGGTTTGGGGTATTTCAGTCGTATTTATATTATAATGATCCCTTGATTTATATACATCTTCATATGGGTGTTCCCTCCAATCTATATTTTTTTGAATTATAAGTCACTAGTAGAAAAAAGATTTTAAATGACGCACTTTAAACCACGGTTAAATCTTTAACCGTCGTTTTAACATTTTAAACCACGGTTTTTAAGCAAACCGTCATATATAGTGCACGCCTCATTCCATAAATGACGGTTCTCCATATAACCGTCATATATAGTTCGTCCGCTTTGAAGATAAAACGACGGTTCAGTACTAACCGTCGTATAAAGGGTTTATAAACCACGGTTCGTTTTCAACCATCGTTTAAAGTTTTACGGAAAGAATTATAAACCACGGTTTTTTACAAAACCGTCGTTTATTTGTCCAGTCACATACGTCTTTAACGACGGTTCCTTGATTAACCGTCATTTAAAAGTCTTTTAATAAAATAAAAACCCGACCTTTCTTCTTCTTCCTCCTCCCGCTCTCTGTTTCCCCTGCGATTTCTCGACGATTTTTTCCACCGCCCCTTTCCACCGCCCCGTCTCCCCGCCGTCGAGCTTGTGCCCGTCCTCCTCCTCCTCTGGCGCCGTCGAGCTTGTGCCCGTCTTCCTCCGGCATCGACTGTTGTGCCGTCCTCCTCTGTCCTCTGCCCGCGTCGCCATTCTCGGCCGCGCGCCTCACCAACCGTCCCTCGCCTGAAGTCTCGACCTCATCAGCGTACCACGGTGCCCCAAGGTAAACCCTAAACTATCTTCGCTTTTTTTTATTGTATGGGTGTATATATGATCGAGTGGGTACGACTGAGAGTGATAAAACGTGGAGAATTCTTGCGATGGTGGTTTTGTATATTGGTTTGCGATGGTGGTTTTGTAGATTGACATGGATAAGCTCTGTGGTGAACGAGAAATGGTAAGTGGAGGAAGTGGAAGTGGGGATTCGTCTGTGAGTAAGGAGGCTGTTGAATTTGATATGGTTTCTTGCATTATCTGTCTAGCTAACTTACTTCAGTGATGAAATAATGATCGGACACTACTTGTTTTAGGATAAGTTATGGTGGTGGAGAAACAGATTGATGAATTGAGTACTGATCGAGATGAAAGAAAGTAAGAAAGAACAAACGAAATCGAGTTTGATTTGGGTAGCTGGTTTTGTTCATTAATGAAACAGCTTTGTGATTAGTTTTCCTAGGGATTGATAGTAGAGAGTTGGGATTTTGGATCTTTCAATTTATGGGTTTCATCCAAAAGACATTAATCTTTCACTTATCTTCACTCAATGTAGAATATATATATATATGCAATGGTTTTGAATATCAAATCGATCTCTCCGATTGAATGCGTGGGATTTCCAATGGTGTGCTATGGTGGACTGATGTGTTAATTGTTTATGTCTTCTTTGTTTTGGTTGTTTTGATTTTCTAGTGTCGGTTGAGATATTATATTTTCTGTCACATTATGATTATTATTGTTGTTGTTATTGCGATCGAGGGAGGGAGAGAGAGTCGTACGACGTATGTTTATGCAGGGGAAAAAAGAATGAAAACAATTCTTGTAACACCCCTACTACGCACATAACATTACTTGGAAACGCAGCGGAAAATAAACAACTAAACAGTAACTAAACGTTTGGTGCTACAATGCCGTCAACCACCCACGTGGCTAACAAGGCTGAATAAATACAATTGTACCGGTCTGATGATCAGACTCCCGAGCATAGAACTAATAACCATATATATACATCAACATAATACCGAGTGTTTACATAAATCCTTCACTGTAAACCATCATAATCAAGTATATAATACGCCACGGGAGCACAGGCGCATCCCGGGCAAACATCCAAAAGTACTCCAAAAGTAACTACACCCTAGGATCTAGAGCCACTCCGCTTCTTCGATCCTCATCCTGCAGTAAAAGAAATATGGATCCCCCGAGGGGGTCAGCAACCCTTGGCTGGCATGGTTAACGCGCAGCCCATCGACTACCGGAATGCGCGCAACTATTTGTCATGATGACATGGTATTTATTTTAAACACACAACTCATACATATAAAACATAACATGGGTATTGTACACATCATAACACACATCACAAACATACAGTTCCTTTTAGGAAGAGAACCAACACAGTTAGTCCCCATTGAGAGCCTAGAGAATGTTGCCACGCTCATACTTAGCTCGTTACATAACTCGTTACCGTCCGGTTAGATTGAACGGTTAACTTAACACAAGGTGCCTCGGATATAGTGATCCAAGCACACCGAAATAACACATAGTATGCCCCTGTGGCCCGATGAGTCAGTAAAATAGCCTTGGTTAAGCTAAAGGGAAAGGTTAGAAACCAAATTGGAAACTTAACCATAACATACAGAGAGAATCGAACCGGTTATGACATTGACTCCCATACTCACACGCGTGGCCGGAACAGACCGGACTCCTCACTTCCCCCGTTAGCCCTTGTTAGTAGTTCATCATTGAACTCAACAAACAATCCACAATAAATAGGTCAAGTCTTGTTAGACACACGCAAGGGAAGAGAGAGTCATACTTAACAACATATAATATTTAACAACTGTAAACTCTTTACATGGTTTAATCTTACAAAGTCATAAACACACAGAAAAAAACAACAACACACAAGCCGGTGTAAACCGGTAGGCAACAGACTGCAAGAAAACCATACCTTGGTCCTTGCCTCGACTGATTTCCACCTTGAGAATCCTAAACACATTAGTAACGTCGGTTAATTATTTATTTTACTTCAAACTTACTAAGTATTTAACATGATTGTATGACATGTTTTAGTGTCTATTCTACCCTAGGTTATCTTCATTATACACCCTAGGGTTAACTACATAAGTCACATTCTTTTCTGTTTTTTTTTTTACAAGTTAAGGTCCGACCGACCTTGCCGACCGGACTTGTCCATGTCCGGTCGATTCCAGAACATATTTCCGACAAAATTTTCTACTCCGACCGACCTTGTAAGTCCGGTCGCAAGCTCGGTCTATTCCCGAGAGTTTCTTCCCTTTGGAAATTTAGCCCGACCGGACTTGCCAAGTCCGGTCCTATGTCCGGTCGATTCCAGTAACTCAATCCGTACACAAAATACAAGCCCGACCGACCTTGCAAGTCCGGTCCCCAAGGTCGGTCCATTCCAGAAGCTAATTCTCGCAGGGTAAACTGGGCCCGACCGAACTTGCAAGTCCGGTCGCAAGTCCGGTCTGCCCCAAATCTTTGTTTTCCTTTTTACATTTAACTCCAAACTTCACCCCATACAACCTAGTACCCCCTAACCTTATTTGGGCACTTCAACACACCTTAAGACATCCTAAACACTCATAGAACTCATTATCTAATTCCTTAAGCCTTTACCCATTTCTTCACAAAATTCTAACACTTACAATGTTTTCTTCTAGTTTTTCAAGTGGTGTTTCATCCCTAAAATTACTACTATCCCAAAATGCTTTCTCCTTATTTCAACATCATCTCCCAAGCATCATTTCTCACAACTAATTCCTTATATCCATCTTGAAAATTCTTTTCCAAGTTTACACTTTCTCTTATTACCAAAGTTTGCCTAAGTATTTACCTAAGTCCCAAAGTGGCTTTGGTACTTGCTAGAACCTCAAGATCAAGTCTAAGTCCTTATTACACCCTAGAACACTTCCTAGTTCATCAAAATTCCTTTACAACATCTTGAACTCCTTATGCATTTCCTAAATTTCGACATAAGTTCTCCTAGTATTTTGTTACACCTTAGCACATTATTTTCATCATTAAACATCCCAGAACACTAAGAACACCAAGAACACAAGAACACATTCACACACAATTCACACTACATCACAATATAGTGCATAATTGAATTGCATGGCACTTAGGCCCTTAAAATGCATGGCTCTTAGGCCCTTAAAGTGCTTTAATCATAAACACTGAATTTCCACAATATATATGCCTTTAACCTGCGATTACATACAACAAGACATATGTTATTTTACTAGTCTCCTTGAGAACATTTACTAGGTCATTTACCATTTGCTCTTTAGGTAGTTTTAATAAGCATTTATGAGCTCATTTCTCCTAAGGCATTAAACAACATAAGGTTAGTAGATTTACCTCTTTTCCAAACAATTCCTTTCTTGTTTCACTACAAGACCGGTAGGGTAATTGATTCCTTGTCAAGTTCTAAACAATATACAAACATTATAATGAGTATTCAAGCTATAAGCTTCATCTCATTGTAAACCCTAATTTTACATTGTTTCAAAAACATTAATGTAGTTGTTTTACCTTGGTCTTTGAAGAGAGTTTGAATATATAACAAGAGAGGACTCCACCTAGTCCATGAAGAGTTGAAATGAAGCTAGAACAAAGTCACACAAAGAGCTATATCAATGTGTATTCTCGGTCAAGGTAAGAACATGGAGGAAACATGATTTTTCTTTGAGATTCCTTACCTAGAAGCAAAGGAGTAATAATATGTCAAAATACAAGCTCAAGCTCCTTCAATGGTGGAACACCTTGGCACCGAAATGGGGCTCTTGGAGTTTTGAGAAGATAGGAATGAAGAGCTTGATGAGAGGAAGAGATTGGTGGTGTTTGTTTTGATTTGAACAAGTGAGTAAGATTTTACAAGAGGTCAAAGAAGGGTTTAATGGAGGTGGTGTGTATTACCGTGGAAGAAGCAAGAAGAAGGGAGAAGATTGTGACCGTGG
This sequence comes from Limonium bicolor, assembly GCA_023374045.1. NCBI lineage: Eukaryota > Viridiplantae > Streptophyta > Magnoliopsida > Caryophyllales > Plumbaginaceae > Limonium > Limonium bicolor. The sequence continues at coordinate 67,957,735 of CM041783.1, forward strand.
GAATGAAGGAAGGAAAAGAGAATGAGATAGAATTTGCTTTTAAGAGATATTTATGCTTATAAAGTAAAAAGTAGTTTAATTAGTTTTCTTTACTTACTTATTACATTAACTAGAGAGTGGTGAGTCACCACACTTAGAAAACCGGCCCCCTTTATTAGTATGAGGGTATTTTAGTCTTTGTTTGTCAATTTAATTACTTAATACAACATATGTTATAAACTAGCTTATAAAAATCACTATTCACCTAAACAAGGCACTTAGAAGTGAAATTTTTGATTTCCCATTAATATAGCCACCCAAATGTGATACTATATAGTACACATATATATTTAAGAGTAATGATGGACATTTAGCCACTCAAAACTCATTTACAAGACAATTTTTCAAAAATGTGCTTTAAGACTTCTTAAAGCACATTTTGTGTTTTAACTTGTTTTCAAGCTTGGTTTTCTTTGGTAATTGGTTTAATATGTTCATTAGTGTATAAATGAGGTCTTGGTAAGCTCATTAGGTCTTACCCAAGTTTATCCCAAGCTTAGAGCACATTTTGGCTCTTATTGACTTTAGCACATTTTGTGTTTTCTTTAGTTTAAATTTGTTTACTAATGTTTCTAAGAATCTTTTTAGACTTATTACACCCTTTAAACAACATGACTAGGTTTGGGGTATTTCAATCTACCCCCCTTAAAAGAACTTTGTCCCCAAAGTTCATACTTCCACATAACCTAAACATTAGAACATGAGAACACATATCAACAACACTTCTATATCACATTAACAACATCTTTACATCATATCGGACCATGGTCCAAACAACAAAACATCACACACATCATTCAGACTCAGCGGTCTGTAACATTAACAACATGACAATACAACACAGACAATGTATTCAAATACATGTCATACACATAACCGAAACGGCTCTACCCCCCTTAAATAGGGGTACGCCCCGTACCCTATACATGCAAACACTAAGAAGTAAACAACGACGGGTACTTCGCCTTCATCTTATCTTCCAGCTCCCAAGTGGCCTCCTCAACGTCCTGGTTAGACCAGAGAACCTTCACCAGTCTCACAGACTTATGGCGAGTGTCTCGAGTCTTAGTGTCCAGAATCCGTACCGGAGTCTCCACTGATCGCATGGTCGGCTCTAAAGTTAGCCTTTCAGGCTGAAGCACTGAGACGGATGAGACATATACTTCTTCAACTGGGACACATGAAATACATCATGTACCTTGCCCAGCTCGGCGGTAAGTCAAGTCTATAAGCTACCGGGCCGATCCGCTCCGTCACAACATAAGGCCCCACATATTTTGGGCTCAACTTGCCCTTCTGGCCAAAACGAAACACTCCCTTCATGGGGATACTCTCAAAAATACCTGATCGCCCACGGCGAACTCCAGGTCACGTCGGCGCACATCTGCGTACGACTTCTGTCTATCCTGAGCTGCTTTCATATTAGCCCGATCTGGCGAACTTCTGCCTGAACTTGCTCAAGATACTCTGGTCCTATAATGACCGTCTCACTCGACTCATCCCAGCATAATGGCGTGCGGCATGGTCTACCGTACAATGCCTGGAAGGGAGACATCTTGATCGATGCATGATAACTGTTGTTGTAACTAAACTCGATCAGATGTAACTTATCAATCCAGCTGGTCTGAAAGTCAAGTGCACATGCACGTAGCATATCCTCAAGTGTCTGTATGGTGCGCTCACTCTGACCATCGGTCTGTGGGTGAAACGCCGTACTCAATTTCAGTTCAGTACCCAATGCCTCTCGTGTAGACTTCCAATATCTGGATAAGAATCTGGTATCTCTGTCAGATACAATCGTCTTTGGTACACCATGATGTCTTACAATTTCTTTATCGAATAGTTCTGCCAATCTTGCCACTTTCCAGGTGTCCTTCATCGGGATGAATCGGGCCACCTTGGTCAGTCGGTCAACTACAACCCAAATCATATTCAGACCTCCCCTTGTAGGCGGAAGCCCTACCACGAAGTCCATAGATATGTCATGGAACTTCCACTCCGGCACTGGCATTGGCTGCACCATACCACCAGGCCGTCGGTGCTCAAACTTGACCTTCTGACAAGTGAGACACCTCAACACATAGTCATTCACATCCTTTTTCATTCCAGCCCACCAGAAGTATCTTTTCATACCTTTATACATCTTTGAAGCTCCGGGGTGAATCGAAGTAGTAGAACAATGGGATTCACTCAATATGCGCTCCTTCAGCTCAGCGCTACTCCTGGGTATACACAAACGGCCATTAAGCCTAATCAGGTCATCATCGTGGAGTCTGAAGTCGTACTTCTGACCCTCGAATGTGCCATCAATAAGCTTCTGTCTAATCTCCATCATGTACTGATCCGTCATCTGAGCACTCCGCACCTCTTCAACCAAGCCAGTATGAGAGACTAGCGAATGGAGAGAGTGTGCTCGGCGACTCAATGCGTCAGCTACCACATTTGCCTTACCTTCCTTGTACTGTAAGTTGATGTCATAATCATTCAGAAATTCAACCCACCTTCTTTGCCTCATGTTCAACTCCTTCTGAGTGAACAAGTACTTTAAACTCTTGTGGTCAGAATAAATCGTCACACTTACCCCATACAAGTGATGTCGCCATATCTTCAGTGCGAAGACAATGGCCCCCAATTCTAAGTCGTGGGTAGGGTAGTTCTCCTCATGCTTCTTCAGCTGTCGGGAGGCGTAAGCCACGACCTTCCCGTGTTGCATCAACACACAACCCATACCCCTGCCTGATGCGTCGCAATAGACCTCAAAACCATCTGGACCGTCTGGTAATGTCAGAACCGGTGCAGATGTCAGAGCATCCTTGAGACTCGTGAAAGCCCTCCACAGTCGACTGTCCACTCGAATGGTGCATCCTTTTTCATCAAGGAAGTCATCGGCTTCGAGACACTGGAGAAGTCCTTCACAAATCTCCTATAGTAACCTGCCAGACCGAGGAAGCTCCTGATGTCGGTAACTGTCTTCGGCCTAGGCCAGGTGCGCACTGCATCTATCTTTGCCGGATCAACAGCGATCCCGGCCTCAGAAATCACATGTCCAAGGAAGGACACTTGGTTCAACCAAAATTCACACTTAGAAAATTTAGCATACAGCTGATTCTTTCTCAACGTCTGCAATACATCTCTCAGGTGGCTTTCATGCTCACCTCTCGATTTCGAATACACAAGTATGTCATCGATGAAGACTACCACTGATTTGTCCAACTGATCTTGGAACAAACGGTTCATTAAGTCCATGAACTTTGCTGGTGCATTTGACAAGCCAAACGGCATAACTGTGAACTCATAATGCCCATACCTAGTTCTGAAAGCTGTCTTTTCGATATCACTGTCACGGATGGCAATCTGGTGGTATCCGGAACGTAGGTCTATCTTGGAGAATACTGATGCTCCCCTCAGCTGATCAAATAGATCGTCGATGCGTGGTAAGGGGTAACGGTTCTTCACCGTAACAGCATTCAGCTCCCGATAATCAATACACAGGCGGAGGCTACCGTCCTTCTTCTTCACGAAGAGGACCGGCGCTCCCCATGGTGAAACACTAGGGCGGATAAAGCCCTTGTCGAGTAGGTCTCTCAGCTGCTCCTTGAGCTCTGTCATCTCTGCTGGAGCCATACGGTAAGGTGCTTTCGCAATGGGTCCGGTGCCCGGAACTAGATCAATCTCAAACTCAACCTCTCGTGCTGGCGGCATGCCCGGCAGTTCCTTAGGAAATACATCAGGGAACTCCGACACTACCGGCACATCTGGGCTAAACTCAGGGTCTCTCTCTATGTCCTGGACATAGCAGAGGTATACATCACTCCCTCGTCGTAACTCGTGATACATAGCCATGGCGGTGATGATCTGAGTCGAAGGCTCCCTGGGCCTCTGGCGGTAAGATATGGTAACCCCAGATGGACTCCGAAGAAGCAGTCGATGCTCGGCACACAGGATTCTGCCCTTGTACCGCTCCAACCAGTTCATCCCGACAATCACATCAAAGCCTAGTCCGTCGAACTCTATCAAGTCGATCGGAAACTCTTCACCCCTGATTTGAACAATAGCACCTCGGTAGTAGCGGGTACATCTGATCCGCTCTTTCGACGGGAGAGTAACCACGAAGTCTGGCATCTCTTCACCGTCTAACCCCAGCCTCTTCGCAAATGATAGCGAAATGAATGTGTGTGAGGCTCCAGAGTCGAACAAGATCGATGCATCCACGCCATTCACTGGAAAGGTACCGGTGAGGATTGTGCCGCTCTTGCCGGCTTCTGCCTTATTGCAGACACTTAGTATACCTCCCGTTCCGAGTGCACAGCCTAATTCATTGGCAAACTAATAAGTATTGGGTAACAACACGGTTTATATGCTTCAAACAACTCCACTTTATTCATTAACACACTCTTTTTACAACATTCATTGGCTTATACTGTCGCCATGATTTACACTTACAACATCCTTAATACACACTGGTTTATCACATAATTATACAAGGCTTAAAACTGTCTGAAGGTCAAATTCAAACGTCCGGGTTTCATGTGTGTGGCATTGATCACTGCCGACGGTGCGGTATTCAGTTTGATCTTTCTGATGCCATGGTATAGCATCCTTGATTGCCCACCCATGATTAATACATCTCCCGATTTCAACAATAGCTTCTTTGCGAGGTCAGCACGCTTCTGCTCGCCATACACAAACACTGCGGTATCACCAATGGACCAAGACACCACGGGTACTCCCTTACTTAGAGACTCGGGTGACTCGTCCTTGTCTTGGTGTATACCTAACCGTCCACCTTTCTGGTAGAAGTTCACAATGCATAGATCTGCTTTTACACTTGGAATTGATTCCGTTTCAACTTGCTGAGCAATTCCCACGGCGTGGTTAACGACCGCATGGAACTCCTCTGGTATACTTGGTACCGTTGCTCCATCTTCAGCTCGTACTTCTTGATATGTCTTGGCGTAAGGGTTCCAGTCCTTACCCATGCACATCATCTTCAATTGCATCCTTGCTCCGTTCGGGTATTCGGGTGTGTAGAACCCTCCTGGTTTTGCTCCAAGTTCGTCGCATCGTCTGATGATATGGATTTGTGCTTCCGGTGTCAGGTATCCATTTAAGAGTATCATACCTGGCTGGATAACCTGACATTGCTCCAATGGAAAGTCGGTGATGTTGATGGTGGTTTCTTAGGGTTTGGGGTGGGTGGGATTGGATAACATATATTGAAAGCCTTTAAGTTTAGAGTACTCTAATAGGTAAATCTCACACTATACTTTTCTTATTTACTCACATGGTTGTTTATTTAAACTCACTCACACACATGCATGTAATGCGGTATGCAGACACTTATTACATTCAACAGTTTAGGCGGTCCTGGTCTAGAAGAGGGCCCTGGCGCCTCAGACCGGTCCACACATTCAGGGTGGCCTTGTTGGACCCGACCCCCTTCCCTCTGGGACTCCGTGTACCTCTGATCTGGGGGGGCTGGTTCACCGTCTTCTGGCATCGGTGGTCGTAGTGGCCTTACCCTTCCATGCCCCTTGGGCCTGTAGTTCTACTGTTCGGGTTCTGCCAGCATTCATGGTCGCGGTGACCCATCTTCTACAGTATCGGCACTGAACAGCGTACCCTTGCAGTCCTTGCCGGGGTGTCTCCGTTGCACCACGTGCAGTAATAGTGGCGCTCCGGTCCAGAGCCCGTGCTAGCTATCACAATACACAATCAATACTGTTCCACAACTTATTAACATATACTCTAACTTATCACACAGAATTAGACAATTACCCTTAGGGGGTAAGAACGTAGGGGCTTGGCCGCATACGCATAGGTGAGCTGCAGAGGCTCCTCAGCAGTGGTGGTCTGGGTCTGGCCCTTGCCACCCTGTTGCTGTCCTTTCTAGGACTGGGGGTATGATTTCTTCTTCTTCCCTCCCCACTGCCCTTGCGTGCCTTGGCCCTCGTTCTGAGCTTGCGCTTGAGCGCACTCTCCTCGTCCCTCAGACGGACGGTGATCCACAATAGCAGCGGCATGATAGCACTCCTATATTTAGGGTGTCAGTTATGCACCGCCAAATAAATTCACAACACATTAACACATCATACACCTTATTCACATTACACTGTAGTTCCTTTACCTGCAAAGTGGTATATCCAGTAGGCCCCATGCCGTAGCGTAGGCGATAGTTCACGTTGTAGAAAACGGTTCACAAGAATCCGGTCTGAGTAACCCAGATCCGGTAGCAGGTGGATAAGTCCGATGAAGGCTGAGTAGTACTCATCTACCGTCATCTTATCCCTTTGCCTCAGATTGTCCAACTCCAGGCGCTTGGCTCTTGCACATGTATAGGGTAGTATTTGGCTCGCAGCAGAGCCGTGTACTCCCTCACTGAAAGGTCGGGTCAGCAACTCTGCCCTCTCGCACAAGCTTCCACCAGTTTTGTGCCGAGCCCTTCAAGTAGTAAGCAGCAAGTCGTACCTTGACCTGCTCAGGTGGTGCTAGGGTTCGAAGGCGGTCTCCATTTCGGAGATTATGCCTCGAGCTTACGGGGATCGGTCTCCCCACTGAATGAGGGCGGCCTCAGATCAGCCAACGCCTTGACCCAATTGGTCTCTCGTGGCGTGGTGGTGGTGGCTGAACTCCGCTGTTGCCCTTGCTGTATGCAGCAACCAAATCGGGTACCAGCTGAGCTACGGCGGCTGCAACTGCCTCAGCCATGGTCTGTGCCGTAGTATCATCACCTGGTCACCCATACCTCCAGTACCGCGCCCGCGGCCTCTACCTCGTGGTCTACCTGCCATCTGAATTCATATGAACATCTCATTAGCATTATGCTTGCACAATTATCGGTCCAACGATGTAACGCTTCCGATAATAAGTATCTCCACACTTAGTTAGTGGTCAACCTTTCCAAATCTGTCACTTAGGTATCTGTAGTTAGGTTTCCTAACTCGGTATATCCCTAAGCTCGGTATTCTAGTCATCAGAGCGATACTTCGCTCTGATACCACTTTTGTAACACCCCTACTACGCACATAACATTACTTGGAAACGCAGCGGAAATAAACAACTAAACAGTAACTAAACGTTGGTGCTACAATGCCGTCAACCACCCACGTGGCTAACAAGGCTGAATAAATACAATTGTACCGGTCTGATGATCAGACTCCGAGCATAGAACTAATAACCATATATATCATCAACATAATACCGAGTGTTTACATAAATCCTTCACTGAAACCATCATAATCAAGTATAATACGCCAGGGAGCACAGGGCGCATCCGGGGCAAACATCCAAAAGTACTCCAAAAGTAACTACACCCTAGGATCTAGAGCCACTACGCTTCTTCGATCCTCATCCTGCAGTAAAAGAAATATGGATCCCCCTAGGGGGTCAGCAACCCTTGGCTGGCATGGTTAACGCGCAGCCCATCGACTACCGGAATGCGCGCAACTATTTGTCATGATGACATGGTATTTATTTTAAACACACAACTCATACATATAAACATAACATGGGTATTGTACACATCATAACACACATCACAAACATACAGTTCCTTTTAGGAAGAGAACCAACACAGTTAGTCCCCATTTAAAGCCTAGAGAATGTTGCCACGCTCATACTTAGCTCGTTACATAATTCGTTACTGAAATACCCCAAACTTGGTATGTTGGTTTTAAACATTAAAACATGTTATTAAGACTAAAAAGAGTCTTAGAAACCTTAGTAAACAAATTTAAACAAAAGGAAACACAAATGTGCTTTAAAGTCAATAAGAGCCAAAATGTGCTATAAGCTTGGGATAAACTTGAGTAAGACCTAATGAGCTTACCAAGACCTCATTTATATACTAATGAACCATAAACCAAATTACCAAAGAAAACCAAGCTTGAAACAAGTTAAAACACAAAATGTGCCTTAAGAAGTCTAAAGCACGTTTTTGAAAAATTGTTGTAAATGAGTTTTGAGTGGCTAAATGTCCATCATTACTCTTAAATATATATGTGTACTATATAGTATCACATTGGGTGGCTATTAATGGGAAATCAAAAATTTCATTCTAAGTGCCTTGTTTAGGTGAATAGTTGATTTTTTATAAGCTATTTGAACATATGTTGATAAGTAATTAAATTGACAAATGAAGACTTAATACCCTCATATTAATAAGGGGGCCGGTTTTCCTTAAGTGTGGTGACTCACCACTCTCTTATTAATGTATTTAAGTAAGTAAAGATAAGTAAATAAATTACTTTTTACTTTATAAGTATAAAATATCTCTTAAAAGCAAATTCTATCTCATTCTCTCTTTTCCTTCCTTCATTTCCACGGTCACAATCTTCTTCTCCCTTCCTTCTTGCTCTTCCACGGTAATACTATACCTCCATTAGAGCTCCACCTTTGACCTCTTGCTTAAATCAAGCTCACTTGTCCAAAACAAAACAAATACCACCAATCTCTTCCTCTCATCAAGCTCTTCATTCCATCTTTCAAAACTCCAAGAGCTCCATTTCGGTGCCAAGGTGTTCCACCATTGAAGGAGCTTGAGCTGGTATTTTGACATATTGTTGATCTCCTTTGCTTCTCGGAAGGAATCTCAAAGAAAAATCATGTTTCCATCATGTTTACATTGACCGAAAATACACATTGATATAGCGCTTTGTGCTGACTTTGTTCTAGCTTCATTTCAACTCTTCATGGACTAGGTGGAGTCCTCTCTTGTTATATATTCAAACTCTCTCCAAAGATCAAGGTAAAACAACTACATTAATGTTTTTGAAAACAATGTCAAATAGGGTTTACAATGAGATGAAGCTCAAAGCTTGAATACTCATTATGTGTTTGTATATGTCTAGAACTGACAGGAATCAAATTATACGGTTTTGTAAGGAATCAAGGAGGAAGTATTTTGGAAAAAGATGGTAAAATCTACGAACTAATGTGTTTAATGCCTTAGGAGAAATGAGCTTATAAATGCTTATTTAACTACCTAAAGAGCAAATGGTGAATGACTTAGTAAAGTGTTCTCAAGAGACTAGTAAAGGCATATGTGTGTGTTGAGTGTATTGCCAGGTTAAAGGCATATATATTGTGGAAATTCAGTGTTTATGATTTAAGCACCTTAAGGGCCTAAGAGCCATGCATTTTAAGGGGCCTAAGTGCCATGCAATTTAAATTATGCCACTATATGTGATGTAGTGTAAATTTGGTGAAGTTGTGTATGAGAGTGTTTTGGTGATTCTAGATGTTCTTGTGTGTTTAATGGAGAAAACAAAGTGTTTGGCTTAGTAATGTTCTAGGGGAATCCTGTCAAAATTTAGGTAAGAAGCAAGAAGTTCTAAGTGTTACTAAGGTTGGTGGAGTTAGAAATGTAGGAAATGAATAAGGAGTTCATGATGTTTTAAAGGAATTTTGATGAACTAGGAAGTACTCTAGAGTGTAATAAGAACTTAGCATGATCTTGAGATTAGTACGTACCAAAGTCACTTTGGGACTTAGGTAAATACTAGGCAAACTTTGGATAATAAGGAGAAGTGTACACTAGGAAAAAGAGTTTCAAGAAGGATATAAGGAATAGTTGTGAGAGATGATGCTTGGGAGATGATGTTAAAATAAGGGGAAGCTTTTGGTATAGTAGTCATCTTAGGTGTGAAAACCCACTTGAAAAACTAGGAGAAAATATTGTAAGTGTTAGAATGTTGTGAAGGAAAAGTAAAGGCTTAAGGAATTAGAAAATGAGTTTTATGGTGTTAAGGGTTTTAAGTTTGTGTTTAAAGTGCCAAAGTGAGGTTAGGGATACAGGTTATATGGGGTGAAGTTTGGAGTTGAATGTAAAAAGGAAAACATAGATTTGGGGCCGACGGACTTGCGACCGGACTTGCAAGCTCGGTCGGGACCTGTTTACCCTGCGAGAATTGGCTTCTGGAATGGACCGACCTTGGGACGGACTTGCAAGGTCGGTCGGGCTTGTAAATTTTGTACGGATTGAGTTACTGGAATCGACCGACATAGGACCGGACTTGGCAGTCCGGTCGGGCTGAAATTTCCGAAGGGGATGGAAACTCTTGAATCGACGGACATGGACAAGTCCGGTCGGCAAGTCCGGCGGACCTAAACTTGTAAAAAAAAAAAAACAAAAAGAATGTGACTTATGTAGTTAACCCTAGGGTGTCTAATGAAGGTAACCTAGGGTGAGGTAGACATTAAACATGTCATACATCATGTTGAATACTTAGTAAGTGTGAAGTTAAATAAATAATTAACCGACATTACTAATGTGTTTAGGATTCTCTCAGGTGGAAACGAAACAAGGCAAGGACCAAGGTATGGTTTTCTTGCAGTTGTTGACTACCGGTTTACAACCCCCGGCTGGGTGTTGTTTGCTTTTCTGTGTGTTACGACCTTATAAGATTAAGGCATGAAAAAGAGTTTACAGTGTTATACATTATGATGTTTGTAAGGTTATGGACTCTTCCCTTGGTTGTCTAACAGACCTAAATGTTTGCTTGTATGGTGACTTAACAAAACATTGTGTGATCACTAACAAGTGCTAACCGGGGGAGTGAGGAGTCCGGTTGTTCCGGCCACGCGTGTGATGGATGGGGGTCGATATCATATCCGGTTCGGCTCTCTTGGTGTATGTATAGGTGGTATTCCAATTTGGTTTCTACCTTCCCTTAGCTTATCCAAAGCTAGTACGACTCACGTCGGGGCCATAGGGGCATACGTATGTTATTTCGGTGCGCTTGGGATTTACTATATCCGACACACCTTTGGTATAAGTTAACCGTTCTACATAACCGGACGGTAACGAGGATGGTAACGAGCTTAACATGGGATTGGTAAAAATCCCTAGGCTTCATGGTATACTAACTATGGTGGAAGGTTCCTTGTGAGAACCGAGTTTATGGTGTTATGTATTGATGTGTGTGTATGCAATTTCCCTTGCTATGCTATGGTATGTATGTTTATGTTGGATGTCAAAATGAATGCCATGTTATTATGACAATTGGTTGCGCGTATCCCGGTAGTCGATGGGCTGCGCGTTAGCCATACCAGCAAAGGTGCTGACCCCCTCGGGGGCTCCATATTTTATTGCAGGATGAGGATCGAAGAGGCAGGAGTGGCTCTAGGTCCTAGGTTGTGATGTACTTTTGGATATGTTGGTTGTTAAGCCCGGGATGCGCCTGTGCACCCGAGGCATTACATTTTGGTACTGTGTTAAACAGTGATGGATGATTTATGGCTTGTAGGTGTGTTGTAAATTAAATACTCGGGGGTTGGTTATGTTATATATGGATGTTAGATACTATGCTCGGGAGTCTGATCATCAGACGATACTCTTGTATTTATTCTGCCTAGTTAACCACGTGGGTGGTTAACGGGTTGTAACACCAAAGCGTTAGTATTATTTGGCTGGTTATTTCCGCTGCGATTTCGGTAGATGATAGGAGCGTTGTAGGGGTGTTACAAAAAGTGGTATCAGAGCGAAGTATCGCTCTGATGACTAGAATACCGAGCTTAGGGAGATTACCGAGTTAGGAAACCTAGCTACAGTTACCTAAGTGGACAGATTTGGAAAGGTTAACCACTAATTAAGTGTGGAATTACCTGGTTGTCGGGAAGATGCTATAACCATTGGACCGATAAGTGTGAAAGCATAATGCTAATGAAATGTTCATATAAATTCAGATGGCAGGTAGACCACGAGGGAGAGGCCGCGGCGCGGTACTGGAGATTTGGGTAAACCAGGGCGATGATACTGCGGCACAGACTATGGCTGAGGCAGTTGCAGCCGCCGTAGCCCAGTTGGTACCCGATCGGGTTGCTGCTATTCAGCAAGGGCAACAGCCCGGAGTTCAGCCACCGCCACCACCGCCACGAGAGACCAATTGGGTCAAGGCGTTGGCTGATCTGAGACGCCATCATTCAATGGAGAGACTGATCCTCGAAAACTGGAGGCGTACATCTCCGAACTGGAGGACCGCCTACGAGACCTTGGCAGTACCTGCTGAAGCTAAGGTCCGTCTTGCCGCCTACTACTTGAAGGGTACTGAAATACCCCATATATTATTACCTTAATTAATAAGGATTAATTTAAATCATGAGCATTAGTTGCTATAAAATTATCATTGTATAAATATATAGTCCGAAATGGACACTAAATCATATATTAAATCTCTAATCAAAGAGAGAATATTATAAAGGAGAAATCGACTCCAAAAATTAATATCACATGTAACATACTGATACATGTATTAAATATCACAAATACCACTCATGAAACTATATAAAATATTTTATATAGTCAAAACAAATTGTAAGTGCTATATACACTTATATATACACATTAGAAACAAGAAATAAAACATGTCACCACCTAATATATAATTAAATCAATTATACACATAAATGTACAATAAATAAATAAAATACCCCTTCCATTTATGTATATACTCGGCACACACACAATTAAGGGAATATGAAAAATTGAAAAGCAAATATTGGGAAGATTAACAAATACAAATTAAAACATAAAAATAGGAACTACTTGTACTTACCTATTACTTCCCACCATCTCTTACCTCCATCATTCTCTCTTGCATTACCCGCTGGACAAGTCTCTATACCCCTCCATTTACTCTCGATTTCTACAAACAAAGAAGAAAAAGAGTAGCTAGAATCATCACAAATCTAGATAACAAGTACAACCTAAGAGTAAAAAAAAAAACAAGTATACTACCGGTTGCAGACAAAAGCTAAGTATATTACCGGTTGCAGCAACATAAAACAGAAGCAGTATGCAGCAACATAAAACAGAAGCAGTATATTACCGGTTGAAAACAAAAGCAAGTAGAAGGCACCTCCTGCTACCTTTTGTACGTACAATCTTTTTTTTTCAAACCCCACTGATCTTCTTCCTCCTTCCCAAAGACAACAACACTCCATCTTCTTTCCCTCCCCACTCTCGGTCAGAACACCAGGAAACAACCATGCTCTCCTGTTTCTTTCCGTTTCTTTTTCTTGAGAAGTCCCCACTGAATTCTTCACCTCCAGCATGATAGAAACCTCCACCTCCCTCTCTGTTTGAGTCCAGTCGACAACAACAAAACAGAAGCAACAAAAAAAAACCATCTGATATACTCCTCTGTTCTCGGTCCACAGCAGCAGAGAGGAATAAGCACAACAAAAATGGTGAGGCCATCTTCCTCTTCTTCATGTCTCGGTTACAGCAGATTTATTCCTTGTCCGAGTTCTTCCTCCATAACAGCTGCGTCCTACTCCCTTCTCCATTTGCTGACAGTAGCAACAGGGCAAAGCAACAAAAAAAAAAACCTGCTGTAGCACTTCCCTTCTCATCTGGACTGAAGCGACAAGGCTCCATCTTCTCCTCCTCTAGGACCGATTGAAGCAGCAAGCTCAACCTCCTTCCTCCTTCACGGTAACAGGCTGGAGCCTCCCTTCTTCCTCAGTTGTAAACAACAAACAAAACAACTCAAAAGGAAGGTAAAAACCAAGAGACTTCATGGCTGTTTGAGCCTTTGTTTTCCTCTATCTTTCTTTCTTCAAACTGAGCTCATCCTTCCTTATTTAGGTGGCCAAAAATAGGCTGAAACCTCCATCAAAATAGCAAGGTAAAGGCTATTATTTTTTAATTTCAAAAACTATACTTTTAACCCGTTAAATTTAGTACTTAAATAAGTCATTAACATGACTCTTGTTTCCTTTGTATGTGCTGACCGAATGGTGGCTATTTCCTCTCCTAAAGTAACGTGAACTAAGAGCTGGTTTCCAAGAGAAACCAAGTCTCAAAAAGGTAATTATCTCATTAATACTTTAAGAGTATTATTGGTGGTTAAAAAAAAATTCATGAGCAAAACTCTAACCTATGATATACCTACAAATAGTGCCGAGAGGAGATGAAGCTGTTTTGAACTCCCTTATGATTATAACAAGGTAAAAGCACTTGAAACCCTTTTAAATGCATTTAAGTTAATTATGTTGTGGAATCAAATTAGTGCCGAGAATATGTGGGGATATGTGGGTTAATTAAACCCTAAAAATGTGGGTTAAATTATGGTTAAGTATTTGGTTATTGAATTTAGGTGCTAATGACTTATTAAAGTCAAGTTTATAAATTAATAATGGAAGCAAAATGATTTAAAGAAGTTGAATATAAATCTGTACAAAAACCGAGAGCATATATGCGTATGTATGCTATTTAAATTCTAAATATGTGGAGAAAATTAAGGGCAAAATATTTGATTAGTGAAACTAAGTGACAATGGCCTATTTTAGTTTATTTTATAAGTGATTAATGAAGGAAAAATAATTTAATGGTGTTAATAGAAAATCTGTATAAACCGTGAGTTAATATGTGTGTTTGGAACACTTTAATGTCCTTTTTATATTTAAATATTATATTATGTCTTAGGCCATGTATTTATGGCCATGTTATTATGGTTATTTTAGGCTTAAATAATTATTATTGAGCTTTTAGAGTGATTAAATGAATTTTATAAAATTCTGGTACAAATATGTAATTTAAGTGAACAAAATCACTTAAGGATATTTTAGATGAATATTAGTGATTTTAGGTGTTACCTAAACTAAGTGTAAGATTATAATACAATTTAAATAAGTTATAAACCTTATAAGTGTTTAAATAAACAAAAGAATTAATTATGGAGTCAAAATGTAATTAAGAAAAATATATGGTACCCAGCTTAATTAAAACCGAAAGGGGTTGTATTTTAAGGATTTTAGAAAATATAAAAATACCATTTTATGAAATTAAAGTGTGAGGTGCTAAACTAGAGAAATAAAAAGGGTATGTTCGCAATTATAGTGAATAATGGTCAAAGAGGTATTTGGGTGGTCAAACTTGACCACATATGATGTTTGACCAAGTTAGAAAAATAAATAAATTTATTTAATAATTTAATGAAGTATTAAGTTAAAAAAAATGGAATTAATAAAACCTTTAATTTGTGGTGTTTATGTAATTACCGAAAATTATAGAGTTGAAATATGAATAATAAGACCCTAGGGGTCTGTTCATAAATTAAAAGAATTTTTGGGTTAGTTTTTAATGATTTAATTAATTAAGGATTATAGTATATAGTTTAAGTATTAAATTATAATAATTATGAAACTTATGGGGCTATAGTGTAATTACCAAAAACTATGGGTTGAAAATGAGGTTTAATAAAGTTAAAGGGGCTGTTCGGAAATTAGGATAGATTTTGGTGAATTAATAAATCAAGGATTTTAATATATAGGTTAAGTATGTAAATGTAACATTTACAAAGTCTATGGGGTTATTGTGTAAATAACCGAAATTTGGGGACGAAAAACAATTTTAAAACAGCCTAGGGGCTGTTCGGTATTTTAGAAAGGGAGTTTTTGAAATTAAATGAGCTAATATGTATAATATAAAGTTTTCGGTGTTGAATTGTAAGTTTATAAAAATAAGGGGGTAATATGTAATAAAAAGAAAATGTGGGGAGAAAGTATAAATCCGGATAAAATTTGGGTGTTGTTCGAAAATTAGCAAATATGTATATATGTGTATACTACAATATTGAAAACCTAGGGTTATAAATTAAGTAAGGTGTTAAATGTAACAAATATGACATTTGGGTTGAAATGATAATTAATCAAAATTAAGTGGGGAAAGTATGGAGATTTCCGAAAACTATAATGGTTGGTTGGGAATTGGTAGACAGATTGTAATATAAAATTAAAATGTTATAATGTGACATTTTGCTAAATTATAGGAAATATATGTATATATATATATATCGTAAAGGGATTCATGGCATAATTATACCTTGTAAACAATTACGCAAAATGATAAGCTGAGTTGGGAATTTTTAGAGAGTATATTATATACTAGGAACCTTATATTGTAAGATGCATAACAATGTATAACCGTATATTGCAAAACCGTGAAATCAAGTTTTAGTAAGATACGTATGGATAAACGGTACGAATGAACAATATACATTCCACATGGAATGACGAAATAAGATTAATATGAAATTTTAGAATGGGATGAAAAATATCACGTGACGTTGTAAGATATATACATATATAGTTAGCATATAATGTGTGCAAGTGTAATATATATAGGGGTTTAGAAAATAACGTGACAAGAAATATGATACAAGTAAATACGAAAATGTATAAATGTTATATGTAGGTATACACATGCATAACCGTACGAGGAATGAATAACGTAGACCGTTAAGTGATTACCGTCACGTAACGTACGACAAAATGACGACGGGTATTACATATCCGTACGTACGAATCTATAGACGTACATAAATATAGATATGTATATATAAACATGTGAGTATTAATTAATACATACACGTAAATGTAAATATATGTAAATTATACGAGAACAAATAACCGTGTTGGATAGCATGATAACCGAGAATCCAACCTCCACGTAGTGAATAAAATACGGTATTGGGTAATACGTATTCGTAAGTTAAACCGTACGACAAACTATAAATCCGAAGACGTGGACACTGATAGTTTCATTTCTCAATAGATCGGGTTGCGGGATTCGAACTCCGGGAACGTAGAGGATAGACGTGCGCTCGTTTCGCTAGCTTTGCTCGTCGGTGTACGGTATGTGAATGTGTGGTCTGAAAACTCCAAGGGTTTCCTTGGGTTCCGGACGTAACTGTGTGCTTGCATGTCAGATAAATAAATGTTATGAATGTGATCGTATGTGTTTATGTTTCCCAATCGTCAACGCGTTTATTAACTGTGCGCGTACGTCGTTCGGACTTGTGATATCAATTATCACCTAACTGTTATGAACTATTATGAGAGGGACTCCAATTATCATCTGATGAGAGTGAAATATTTCTAACAGTACTAAGTGAGGAACTTAGTTTAGAGACCCGGTATTAACCGTTTCTAGAGCGATGACTCGACCTTTGAACATCACCTAGCAGACTCCTAGGTTGCGTGTAAGACCCGATAGGGCATCCAATAAAAATGTGTTCTCTCCAATAACGAGATTGAATCTCCAGGAGACTAATTGAAATATGCTAACTTATGAGAGTGTGATAAATAATTAATGAAACAATGTTTAGTAAATCCTGGTCTGCATTCGTTCCAGCAGGTTGCGCATAGTGATCACTAGAGTTTCGTACCCGGTTAGGGTCTACTCTTTTTTATCTAACGAGCCGGATACGATCGTTAGTCGGAGTGTGCTACCGTTGGCACCATACCATGGCTTCGGCCTAATGGACATCTACCACTGTAGATAAGTGAGCCCATCTACCCACTGTAGATGGCGTCGGACTACTGTCCAAAATATTAATGTGTGAGGTTAAACGGGGAATAGTCCTTAACATGACACCCGTATGTTTATGTGAGATTGTGGAAGCGGGGCTTCATGTGATGGAAATAAACAAGTGAGACTAACTGGACTTTAGCTAACTCTTACATTACCGTCGATTCGAACTTAATTGTTCAATTATCAATGTCGTAATAGCATGTCTTGATGTGTGAATGTTTGAATACCTGTTGTGTTTTTAATTCCGTATTTACAGTTATGTTATAAACATGTAAATGGTACAGCATGAAATGAACCCCATGTTAATCAAGATGGCTAAAACGACCTAAGTGGCCTAAAGGGTCTAGGATCACATTTAGCATACCAGCAGTTGGCTGAGCCTTTATGGCACCCACATTTCAGGACTTAATCAAGCTATGAAGCCGGAGTGTGGGCCTTCGGGGTAGTCAGCGACGTTATTTATTTATTTATTGCACTTTTAGAATTAGCTTATATTCAGTACGATGTAAACATGGGGTTTACCTTAGATGCTCACTTACCTTATGTATTAGTTTAAACTTAGATGTTATAATTCTCTTTCATATATGCTGCGGTTCATTTATTGTCGTTATTTTATTATTATTTCTTTTCTGCTTCTTTACTCGCATGGGCGAGTAATGGCATGTGACACCCGAGTGCGAATTGTTAGTATTTAACTTCCGCTGTAAGACGTCTTTAATTATGCTACGAGAGTGATTATTACGAGTTTAATGTGAGGGGTGTTACAAAAGTGGTATCAGAGCGGAGTACCGCTCTGATGACGAGATATTAGGACTAATACAATGAGCCTAGGATTATGGGAATACGGGAAATGTTTGTGAGGTACGAAACGTCTGGTCTTGAACGAACCAATGTCTTAGCAACGCTAAATGCATAACAATATTTGCCTTAATGGCATATTTATGTTATTGACTACTATACGGCAAACTACCGAGTAATGATACGACATAGCGTATTACGGGTGTCGAGGCGAGGCATGTCGGGGGTAATGAAGGTCCTGCTACCCTGAATAGCGTTGAGACGGCAGTTGTCGCACTAGCTTGATGGAAGAACATCCCGGGAAACAGTAGTGGTACCCCACCCGCCGCTGCCCACACCTCGAGTATCACCTATAGAGGCAATGTAATCGATGGCGCCAAGGTGACAGAAGAATTCCTCCTATTCGGAAGACCAATATGGTTGATGTAGTCACTGTGATATCAAGATGAACATAAGAGCTTGTGATATGATGAAGCATTAAGGACCGGGGGTCCCGATCGTTACGTACCATCTAGAAGCGTACTTATACGCAGTGAAGAATTCACATTAAACCTTACTTTGAAGAAGGATAAGAATCCATAGGACGAGCGGGTCAGCTTGTAATTAGACACCGAAACCCTGTCCAGTTAACCCGAGGAAAGCACGCACAGGTGCACCTGAAGATCGAAAGATAGAAAAACGAGTTTTAGATAACTATCAAAATGCATAACATGCGGAACCAAGGACTGCATGGAAGTCACTCCCAAAAAGGAAATAACTTCAACCAGATGCAACCTAGAAGGCTCAGTAAAACCTGACCTACAATCACAATAACCATATAAGCTTACGAGCTAAACTCCTAAAATTACTACAACACAACGCTCAAGAAGAGGAATGTCGTACCAAGGACAACTAGAGTACTCCATCTGCTGGACTTGAAGCACCACGAGGTAGCCACGTGGAACAGGATACCCCAAATTTTGTGGGAACCTTAGGCGCTGGTACTAGTACTCAGCGCGATCTAGGTAACCGCACATCCTTAACTTAATGAATTAACTGCATGAAAATGCGTAAGAAACTTTCTCCTACCATGAAGGAGTTTAAAAACAAAACTCAGAAAGAGCCTAACTTAGAGAACCTAGAAATAGAACTACCTTAGAAAGCTTACCATACCTTAACAAACCGAAATAACTCCAATACTACCCCTTTCAAGACAAATCATCTAAACCATAACCAAACGACCGAAGCGTCAGTGAAACAAACAATTCCGGAAACCATTGACTCAACCTGCTTGGCGCGCTTTCTATAGCAAGCGCTATAACAAACAATATACTAACAATTCCGTCTACCTCGCGCACTTGCTACAGCAAGTGCTGCAACTATAACTGTAACTGCAACCATAATTGCAACTGTAACTGCAGCTATGACTGCAACTATAACTACAACTGTAACTAAAACGGCAAATACAAGTGAATTTTACAAACCGTGTAGGCCACAGGTACAACACCATGGCTACCAGTAACCACCAAACATTCGTACAACTTCTGTACAAATTCATAACTACAACTTGTCACCATAGGGTCACAAAACCCTTAAAATACGAGGACCAAAACCTCAGAAGGACCCGATGAGTCCGACCATTACAACTAAAGGGCATACACCAGCCCATAACAAACTACACTCATCAAACAAAATGAATCAATAACATCGGCTTATGAGCCAAACACCATAACATACTTATTAAATTACTTCATGGTTTAAAAATCGACGTGGAAGGTGGAACTTGATCCGGTACAGGTCAAGGGAAGCTGAACACAAATTGGGGTGGAAGGATAGTTCGACACTGATACTGATCACATCAGGGTCGGATGATTCCTGAAACTCTTTACAAGTGGCCACAATTAATCACATTAGGAAATGACAAGGAACTGAAATATACCAGCTACAAACAGCTAAAGCACATCTAATTTAACAATAAGGTACCAATTACGAATATTTGTGAATAACAGCTTACCCCGAACATATATAGGGAATTATGGTGGAAAAATGATCGCGTAACAACCAGGGCTGATGCTACACCCATAATGACATACACTAACATATCATAAATATTGGAAGAAGATAAGAACATGTTAGCCCTTAAAAGAACCAAGATTGAACATATCATACCGAAACACGGTTATTACTTAAACCAATCGCAACCGTAAACGTGAATCGATGTTGAACAACTAAATAATTAACACCCAAGGCACTATCCTTACCAAGGAGTGCCATAACCATCAAAGAACGAACAGATGTCAAGATAGAATTATACATTGTTATTCCAACTGAGCACACTGATCATTGGATAAAGTTTCAGAAAAAAATGAATGGCTATCGCCATTAGCGTCCCGCCAAGCAATAAGTGACGAAAAGGAATACGTGTTTAAGGACACGTCATCTACTAACATGATGACTGTCAGTGAAATGATTATATGGGTTAAACAGCGGCATACAACCTAAACAATAATACAAGACACCAAGTCTAAACACTATAAAACGCAAGTCTAAGTAAAAAACAAAAAAAACTCAATGCGCCATTAGAAGAAAACGAATCTAGGAGAGCGAAAGTACGGCCTCCTACTATCTCCCAATATATGTACAAATTGAACAATAGCATCTAATATGACATGTCAAGTAATGAAAACTGGTTAAAACCATACCACAATAAAGACTTCCATAAAAAGAAGAGAACATGAGTCTCCGTCATGAAGTCAGGAATTTCACCAAATGATGTAACCTGAAGATGGGGTAAAGTTAAAAGAACTATATTACGCTCCGTAAATAACATGTATAACCTACTAACAAATGAACAAGAGTAAGAGATAATGAACGAGCGCCAAACCATGCACATGGTAACCGGATAACAGTAATTTGAAATCAACTCATAAGTAACTCCAATAAAGGACTTACTAGGTAATGTGACAACAATACTTATCAATACGAGAGGTCGTAAATTCCTTTAAAACATCAATGAACTCATGTCAATAATGTAACCAATGACAGAGGAGAAAAATCACCTCGTATCATTACATTGTAAACCCCACCATTAGGGCGAAATATCACAAACACCTGTTGAATGAAAGATGTGTGATCATACCCATTGGGCAGGGGACCCGGGGAACCGAAAAATTCCCTCGGGATACACCCCAATACCAAGTAAAAGGGAGATTGACAACAGAATACTTGACGAACGCGTGACGGACACTACAAGTATACACAACGAGATATGGGAGGACCGCATACCAAGGTCAAATATTGTGGGCTTGACAGACTTAATTATAAGTTAGTTAAGTAAGTAGCAATGTACCAGTAAGGTACCCCATACATGTAGACAAGTATTGTAAGAAACACAAGAAGTAGTCAACTCCATACCAAGGTCAAATATGCAAATCCAGACCAGTGCAAATAACTACCCCAGTAAATTAACGAGAAGAGTTCCAATTAAACCAACGAGATTACCGGAACCAAACCTTGAAAATAACACAACTAAGTCGTAACGCCGCAAAGGAATGGTTAACATAATAACATTAAGAAAACCTCTCGAATGAGGAGAGAGTTGATAGTCAACCTAATAACAGGCATGTAAAACCCATTGAATGAGCGAATAAACATAAGTAAAACCCTCATAAGGTTCAACAACTGCTTACATTAACACAATACTTAGCACCCAAAAGAACCTACTTAATAATGGAAATCGCCACCCGTAAGAGGGACATAAAGAG
This sequence comes from Limonium bicolor, assembly GCA_023374045.1. Classification (NCBI taxonomy): domain Eukaryota; kingdom Viridiplantae; phylum Streptophyta; class Magnoliopsida; order Caryophyllales; family Plumbaginaceae; genus Limonium; species Limonium bicolor. The sequence continues at coordinate 67,979,632 of CM041783.1, forward strand.
GGTTACTCTCCAATAGAGCACAAGACAATATCGAATGATGTAACAATCTCATATGCCCACATTAAAGGCAACAATACGTTTTCACCCGGAAAAGGGCTGGATATAAATACACCAATATACAATAAAAGGAAGGCAAGCTAGCACGCTAGCAGATGCCCAAGCTATAAATCAAATATCACAATAACTTATAACTGTCGAATCGACTAAAATATGGTGCGCACGGAAGCGACCATTATAAACAGCCATTAGAACGATTATATTGACAAACACAGACAAGTGAAACTCGTATAAAACTCAAATGATGAGAAACAAAAGTTGAAGGCGGGCTACACAATAGCCTAGACCGTTAAAGGATACACCCCAAAATAAATACGGCGTTCAACGCTATAATCCACACAGGAACTCATAAACATGCAATTGCATTCCTGTTGAACAACATGAAAAATAGAAAGGATATAGAATATACCAGAGGAAAAATGCCTCAACTACCAAAGAACATACCCATATGGGATGCCAAAAGATGCAAGGCTCAATATGAACACAACAATGGATTTCCCCTAGCAAAAGCGGGGTAAACCATACAAATATTGGCGTGAGACCAATATACTGAAAATACAATGTACAACAACATGAAGTACATAACAAATATTACAAGTAATGTATTACTCCGGAACAAAACAACTTGGAGACACGGGATAACAAGAATTACCCTCGTCAAATTATAAGCTGATACATCCAAAATTTCAGAGACTAGTGCAACAGCACTAACAACAAAAGATAGCCAATGTTATACTTCACCTCAACTACAAACAAATGAGTGAAGATAATAACAATCCAAAATATATTCCGCGCTAGTAATCCAGAACATCTGGATACAACTTAGACCTAATCGTACGCATGTACAAGTAACGATACAACACCGATTGAAATACCTCCATTTCTAAATTAAGAAAAGACCGTGAATGACACTGTCATATTGGAAAGAGGTCAGCAATAACTTGTTGCTAATAAGTCATCTATAATATACCTTTAGGAGAAAAGGGCAAACCAAGCCCTATATATGTGGGTTGCACCTCATTATGGAGCGAGAAGCGTGGTGGGCCCAATAGAATGTGTTTGGGAGAGTGCACAAATATTCTACGCCTAGACCAAAAGAATATGCGCCTCACCATTCGCATACTCTCTTTTAGAGCCGAACGACTAGAGATCGACCCGTCTCTTAAATATGAGAAACTCCACTCCGAAATTCCAATACAGAAAACGAGGGAGACCAGGAACAAGACCATTAAAAAGAGTCAAAGTCCGTTGGTCAAACCATGAGGCGAGAAAGGCCACATGGGAGTTGGAGAACTCCATGAGAGCCAAGTATCTAGCTCTTTTCACATAGCGACTGTTAGATACTTTTAGGGTCACGGGGCGTAACCCTTTTTAAGGGGGGTAGAGCCTCTTGACATATTGAATTACAGTGTCGTCTTTGTAGTGTTTATGTTGTTTTTATAGCTTGTATGTGCTTCATGCAATGGTAATATGTCGTTGTATGCACACGCTTTAAGCACTTGTGATGTGTTGTGACACACTTGTGATGCGCTCTGATTATGTGTATGTGCTTTTAAGCATTTGAACAATCATGTACTTATGCCCTTAGGGACTTGTGTTATATACATAATGATTTGGATTGGAAAGAATTGTGGATGAATGAAACTGATAACACTTCAAGGAAGTGTCGAGACCTTAGAATTGATAGGCCGAATTGGTAGATATCATTGAGGTCACATTGGATAGTTATGTTACCTATTCGATTAAGATGACTTCGGGACGAAGTCCTTTAAGGGGGGTAGACTGAAATACCCCATATATTATTACCTTAATTAATAAGGATTAATTTAAATCATGAGCATTAGTTGCTATAAAATTATCATTGTATAAATATATAGTCCGAAATGGACACTAAATCATATATTAAATCTCTAATCAAAGAGAGAATATTATAAAGGAGAAATCGACTCCAAAAATTAATATCACATGTAACATACTGATACATGTATTAAATATCACAAATACCACTCATGAAACTATATAAAATATTTTATATAGTCAAAACAAATTGTAAGTGCTATATACACTTATATATACACATTAGAAACAAGAAATAAAACATGTCACCACCTAATATATAATTAAATCAATTATACACATAAATGTACAAAAAATAAATAAAATACCCCTTCCATTTATGTATATACTCGGCACACACACAATTAAGGGAAGTGAAAAATTGAAAAGCAAATATTGGGAAGATTAACAAATACAAATTAAAACATAAAAATAGGAACTACTTGTACTTACCTATTACTTCCCACCATCTCTTACCTCCATCATTCTCTCTTGCATTACCCGCTGGACAAGTCTCTATACCCCTCCATTTACTCTCGATTTCTACAAACAAAGAAGAAAAAGAGTAGCTAGAATCATCACAAATCTAGATAACAAGTACAACCTAAGAGTAAAAAAAAAACAAGTATACTACCGGTTGCAGACAAAAGCTAAGTATATTACCGGTTGCAGCAACATAAAACAGAAGCAGTATGCAGCAACATAAAACAGAAGCAGTATATTACCGGTTGAAAACAAAAGCAAGTAGAAGGCACCTCCTGCTACCTTTTGTACGTACAATCTTTTTTTTTCAAACCCCACTGATCTTCTTCCTCCTTCCCAAAGACAACAACACTCCATCTTCTTTCCCTCCCCACTCTCGGTCAGAACACCAGGAAACAACCATGCTCTCCTGTTTCTTTCCGTTTCTTTTTCTTGAGAAGTCCCCACTGAATTCTTCACCTCCATGATAGAAACCTCCACCTCCCTCTCTGTTTGAGTCCAGTCGACAACAAAAAACAGAAGCAACAAAAAAAAAACCATCTGATATACTCCTCTGTTCTCGGTCCACAGCAGCAGAGAGGAATAAGCACAACAAAAATGGTGAGGCCATCTTCCTCTTCTTCATGTCTCGGTTACAGCAGATTTATTCCTTGTCCGAGTTCTTCCTCCATAACAGCTGCGTCCTACTCCCTTCTCCATTTGCTGACAGTAGCAACAGGGCAAAGCAACAACAAAAAAAAACCTGCTGTAGCACTTCCCTTCTCATCTGGACTGAAGCGACAAGGCTCCATCTTCTCCTCCTCTAGGACCGATTGAAGCAGCAAGCTCAACCTCCTTCCTCCTTCACGGTAACAGGCTGGAGCCTCCCTTCTTCCTCAGTTGTAAACAACAAACAAAACAACTCAAAAGGAAGGTAAAAACCAAGAGACTTCATGGCTGTTTGAGCCTTTGTTTTCCTCTATCTTTCTTTCTTCAAACTGAGCTCATCCTTCCTTATTTAGGTGGCCAAAAATAGGCTGAAACCTCCATCAAAATAGCAAGGTAAAGGCTATTATTTTTTAATTTCAAAAACTATACTTTTAACCCGTTAAATTTAGTACTTAAATAAGTCATTAACATGACTCTTGTTTCCTTTGTATGTGCTGACCGAATGGTGGCTATTTCCTCTCCTAAAGTAACGTGAACTAAGAGCTGGTTTCCAAGAGAAACCAAGTCTCAAAAAGGTAATTATCTCATTAATACTTTAAGAGTATTATTGGTGGTTAAAAAAAAATTCATGAGCAAAACTCTAACCTATGATATACCTACAAATAGTGCCGAGAGGAGATGAAGCTGTTTTGAACTCCCTTATGATTATAACAAGGTAAAAGCACTTGAAACCCTTTTAAATGCATTTAAGTTAATTATGTTGTGGAATCAAATTAGTGCCGAGAATATGTGGGGATATGTGGGTTAATTAAACCCTAAAAATGTGGGTTAAATTATGGTTAAGTATTTGGTTATTGAATTTAGGTGCTAATGACTTATTAAAGTCAAGTTTATAAATTAATAATGGAAGCAAAATGATTTAAAGAAGTTGAATATAAATCTGTACAAAAACCGAGAGCATATATGCGTATGTATGCTATTTAAATTCTAAATATGTGGAGAAAATTAAGGGCAAAATATTTGATTAGTGAAACTAAGTGACAATGGCCTATTTTAGTTTATTTTATAAGTGATTAATGAAGGAAAAATAATTTAATGGTGTTAATAGAAAATCTGTATAAACCGTGAGTTAATATGTGTGTTTGGAACACTTTAATGTCCTTTTTATATTTAAATATTATATTATGTCTTAGGCCATGTATTTAGGCCATGTTATTATGGTTATTTTAGGCTTAAATAATTATTATTGAGCTTTTAGAGTGATTAAATGAATTTTATAAAATTCTGGTACAAATATGTAATTTAAGTGAACAAAATCACTTAAGGATATTTTAGATGAATATTAGTGATTTTAGGTGTTACCTAAACTAAGTGTAAGATTATAATACAATTTAAATAAGTTATAAACCTTATAAGTGTTTAAATAAACAAAAGAATTAATTATGGAGTCAAAATGTAATTAAGAAAAATATATGGTACCCAGCTTAATTAAAACCGAAAGGGGTTGTATTTTAAGGATTTTAGAAAATATAAAAATACCATTTTATGAAATTAAAGTGTGAGGTGCTAAACTAGAGAAATAAAAAGGGTATGTTCGCAATTATAGTGAATAATGGTCAAAGAGGTATTTGGGTGGTCAAACTTGACCACATATGATGTTTGACCAAGTTAGAAAAATAATAAATTTATTTAATAATTTAATGAAGTATTAAGTTAAAAAAATGGAATTAATAAAACCTTTAATTTGTGGTGTTTATGTAATTACCGAAAATTATAGAGTTGAAATATGAATAATAAGACCCTAGGGGTCTGTTCATAAATTAAAAGAATTTTTGGGTTAGTTTTTAATGATTTAATTAATTAAGGATTATAGTATATAGTTTAAGTATTAAATTAATAATTATGAAACTTATGGGGCTATAGTGTAATTACCAAAAACTATGGGTTGAAAATGAGGTTTAATAAAGTTAAAGGGGCTGTTCGGAAATTAGGATAGATTTTGGTGAATTAATAAATCAAGGATTTTAATATATAGGTTAAGTATGTAAATGTAACATTTACAAAGTCTATGGGGTTATTGTGTAAATAACCGAAATTTGGGGACGAAAAACAATTTTAAAACAGCCTAGGGGCTGTTCGGTATTTTAGAAAGGGAGTTTTTGAAATTAAATGAGCTAATATGTATAATATAAAGTTTTCGGTGTTGAATTGTAAGTTTAAAAATAAGGGGGTAATATGTAATAAAAATGTGGGGAGAAAGTATAAATCCGGATAAAATTTGGGTGTTGTTCGAAAATTAGCAAATATGTATATATGTGTATACTACAATATTGAAAACCTAGGGTTATAAATTAAGTAAGGTGTTAAATGTAACAAATATGACATTTGGGTTGAAATGATAATTAATCAAAATTAAGTGGGGAAAGTATGGAGATTTCCGAAAACTATAATGGTTGGTTGGGAATTGGTAGACAGATTGTAATATAAAATTAAAATGTTATAATGTGACATTTTGCTAAATTATAGGAAATATATATATATATATATATATATCGTAAGGGATTAACATGGCATAATTATACCTTGTAAACAATTACGCAAAATGATAAGCTGAGTTGAGAATTTTTAGAGAGTATATTATATACTAGGAACCTTATATTGTAAGATGCATAACAATGTATAACCGTATATTGCAAAACCGTGAAATCAAGTTTTAGTAAGATACGTATGGATAAACGGTACGAATGAACAATATACATTCCACATGGAATGACGAAATAAGATTAATATGAAATTTTAGAATGGGATGAAAAATATCACGTGACGTTGTAAGATATATACATATATAGTTAGCATATAATGTGTGCAAGTGTAATATATATAGGGGTTTAGAAAATAACGTGACAAGAAATATGATACAAGTAAATACGAAAATGTATAAATGTTATATGTAGGTATACACATGCATAACCGTACGAGGAATGAATAACGTAGACCGTTAAGTGATTACCGTCACGTAGTACGACAAAATGACGACGGGTATTACATATCCGTACGTACGAATCTATAGACGTACATAAATATAGATATGTATATATAAACATGTGAGTATTAATTAATACATACACGTAAATGTAAATATATGTAAATTATACGAGAACAAATAACCGTGTTGGATAGCATGATAACCGAGAATCCAACCTCCACGTAGTGAATAAAATACGGTATTGGGTAATACGTATTCGTAAGTTAAACCGTACGACAAACTATAAATCCGAAGACGTGGACACTGATAGTAGTTTCATTTCTCAATAGATCGGGTTGCGGGATTCGAACTCCGGGAACGTAGAGGATAGACGTGCGCTCGTTTCGCTAGCTTTGCTCGTCGGTGTACGGTATGTGAATGTGTGGTCTGAAAACTCCAAGGGTTTCCTTGGGTTCCGGACGTAACTGTGTGCTTGCATGTCAGATAAATAAATGTTATGAATGTGATCGTATGTGTTTATGTTTCCCAATCGTCAACGCGTTTATTAACTGTGCGCGTACGTCGTTCGGACTTGTGATATCAATTATCACCTAACTGTTATGAACTATTATGAGAGGGACTCCAATTATCATCTGATGAGAGTGAAATATTTCTAACAGTACTAAGTGAGGAACTTAGTTTAGAGACCCGGTATTAACCGTTTCTAGAGCGATGACTCGACCTTTGAACATCACCTAGCAGACTCCTAGGTTGCGTGTAAGACCCGATAGGGCATCCAATAAAAATGTGTTCTCTCCAATAACGAGATTGAATCTCCAGGAGACTAATTGAAATATGCTAACTTATGAGAGTGTGATAAATAATTAATGAAACAATGTTTAGTAAATCCTGGTCTGCATTCGTTCCAGCAGGTTGCGCATAGTGATCACTAGAGTTTCGTACCCGGTTAGGGTCTACTCTTTTTTATCTAACGAGCCGGATACGATCGTTAGTCGGAGTGTGCTACCGTTGGCACCATACCATGGCTTCGGCCTAATGGACATCTACCACTGTAGATAAGTGAGCCCATCTACCCACTGTAGATGGCGTCGGACTACTGTCCAAAATATTAATGTGTGAGGTTAAACGGGGAATAGTCCTTAACATGACACCCGTATGTTTATGTGAGATTGTGGAAGCGGGGCTTCATGTGATGGAAATAAACAAGTGAGACTAACTGGACTTCAGCTAACTCTTACATTACCGTCGATTCGAACTTAATTGTTCAATTATCAATGTCGTAATAGCATGTCTTGATGTGTGAATGTTTGAATACCTGTTGTGTGTTTTAATTCCGTATTTACAGTTATGTTATAAACATGTAAATGGTACAGCATGAAATGAACCCCATGTTAATCAAGATGGCTAAAACGACCTAAGTGGCCTAAAGGGTCTAGGATCACATTTAGCATACCAGCAGTTGGCTGAGCCTTTATGGCACCCACATTTCAGGACTTAATCAAGCTATGAAGCCGGAGTGCGGGCCTTCGGGGTAGTCAGCGACGTTATTTATTTATTTATTGCACTTTTAGAATTAGCTTATATTCAGTACGATGTAAACATGGGGTTTACCTTAGATGCTCACTTACCTTATGTATTAGTTTAAACTTAGGATGATGTAGTATATATCTCGTTCATCACTGCGGTTAATTATTGTCATTATTTTATTATTTTGAAATACCCCAAACCTTGATATGTGGTTTAAATATCAAACTATGTTATATAAAGGCTAAAAAGTGCCTTAGAAACATCAGTGGACAATTTAAAATATAGTAAAGTGCAATAAAGCACTAAGACACAGTATGAGCAAAAACATGCTCTAAGCTATGAGTGAACTTGGTTAGGACCCAAAGAGCCTACCAAGACTTAATAACATTTAATTATGATTTTATAAGGCTAATTAAGTCCTTAGGAAACTTTGTTAGACAATGAAACCAAACAAAACACAAATAAATACCTTAAAGTCAATAAGAGCAAAAATGTGCTCTAAGCTTGGGATAAATTTGTAAAAGACCTAATGGTCATACCTATACCTTATAAATATGTTAAGGAACATATTAAATCAATTACCAAAGAAAACCAAGCTTGAAAACAAGTTAAAACACAAAATGTGCTTTAAGGAGTCTTAAAGCACGTTTTTGAAAAATTGTCTTGTAAATGAGTTTTGAATGGCTAAATGTCCATCATTACTCTTTAATTAACATGTGTACTATATAGTATCACATTTGGGTGGCTATATCAATGGGAAATCAAAAATTTCACAACAATGTGCCTTGTTTTAGTGAATAGTGACTTTTATAAGCTAGTTTATAACATATGTTGTATTAAGTAATTAAATGAGTCATCAAAGACTATTATACCCCTAGGTAAAGATGGGGGCCGGTTTTTCATGGTGTGAGTCACCAATATGTAAAAGAAATCAAATAAGTAAAGTAAAACTTAAAGTAAAGTACTATTTTGCTTTATAACATAAATATCTCCAAAAGCAAACTCATCTTCTCATTTCCTTCTCTTCTTTCATTTCACACGGTTTCTTCACCTTCTCCTTTCCTCCATTTATGATTTGCAACAGCCCTCTCTTCTCCATCTTCATTTCCTTGCCAAATCCAACTCCATGCTCCAAATCAAATTCTAAGACCATATTTGTCTTAGTTAGGTCAAGCTCTACACTTCTACCTTTTCAAATCTTCAAGAGCTCAATTTTGGTGCCATGGAGAATCACCATTGATGGAGCTTGAGCTTGTGTTTCTACACATTATTACTCTCCTTTGCTTCTAGGTAAGGAATCTCAAAGAAAAATCAAGTTTCCTCCATGTTTTGTGTGTGACCGAAAATATTCATTGATGGAGCTCCTGTGTTGCTTTGTTCTAGCTCCATTTGAATCTTTCAAGGACTAGGTGGAGTCCTCTCTTCATAGATATTCAAATTCCCTTCAAAGATCAAGGTAAAACAACTACATTAATGTTTTTGAAATAATGTAAACCTAGGGTTTACAATGAGATGGAGCTTAAAGCTTGAATACTCATTATGTTGTTTGTATAATGTTTAATAGTTGAAAAGGAACCAAATGCCTTACCGGTTTTGTAAGGAAACAAGAAAGAAATTTGTGAGGAAAAGAGGTAAATATGCTATCTCAATGTAGTTTAAATGCCTTAGGAAAATGAGCTTGATTTGCTTAATAAAATACCTAAGGAGCCAATGGTGAATGAGCTAGTAAAATGCTCTCAAGGAGACTAGTAAAAGAACATATGTATTGGTGTATGTATTTGAAGGTCAAAGACATTGTTTATGTGGGAAATTCAGTGTTTAAGGTTTATGCAATTTAAGGGCCTAAGAGCCATGTTGTTTAAGGGCCTAAGTGCCAAGCAATTTAAGTTATGCACTATATTGTGATGTAGTGCTAAATGTGTGAAGTTTGTGTATAAAAATGTGTTTGATGGATTTTAGGTGTTTTGAATGAAAAGGTAAAAACCTAAGTGTTTGGATGTGAGTATATACAAGAGAAGCTTGGCCAAATTTGGGAAAAATGTGTGAGAAGTTCTAAGTGTTTTAAATGGTCTTGGTGATCTAGGAAGTGTTAAAGGTGAATAAATGTTTACTTGAGAAGAAAACATGTGTTAAGGTGATTTAGAGTGATGCAAGGATTTAGGTGTTATCTTGGAAGTTCTAGGAATTCAATGTGTGTTTTGAGAGTGTATTGAAAAGTCTTGAAGAAGTTTGTTTAGGGTTTGGGTGATGTTGATGAATAAGGAGAATGATGTTTAAGTAAGGTTTTGAGAAAAGAATTCAAGGAGTTGTAAAAAAAGAATTTAGTTAGTAAGAAAAGGAGTTGAGAGATGATGTTAAGTGTAGAGGAAACACCTTGGGTAGTAGTCATTATTGGTGAACTACCACTTAGAAATCTTAAGGAGAAACATCCTAAGTGCTAGGATTTTGTAAGAATTTGTGAATGATAAGATGGTTTTGGTGAGTGATTTAAGAGTTTGCACATGGCTAAAGGTGTGTTGATGTGCCAAATGATGTTGGAAACATTATAAGGCTTTAGAGAAGTTTGGTAAATTGGTTAAGTGTTAAAGAGACTTGGAAATTGAATGTTTTGCCGTGTCCGAACTTCCGTCCGGACATGGAAGTTCGGACAGGCTCTGTTGGGTAAAGGATTTTTCATTCTCGAACTGTGTCCGAACTTGGGAAGTCCGGACACAAGTTCGGACGTTGACTTTCTATCTGGGTTTACTCTCGAACTGTGTCTGAATTGGGAAGTCCGGACACAAGTTCGGACGTGTGTATAGTTTTTTCAGTAGTAGGTCGCGGCTTGCGTCCGAACTTGGAAGTTCGGACACAAGTTCGGACCAAGGTGTTGTATGGACCAAAAACATTGTTTAAGGTATGGAAATGATGTTGTAATGATGGGGATTGATGGTTAATGATGTTTTGAGGTTGTAATACTTGTTAGGTGAGTTTTAATGACAATTAAGTGGGTGAAAAGTTGTAATAAATGTGAAAGTAAAACAAGTTAAAATGTAAGTTATGTAACTAAGTTAACGGGGAAGTTAAGCATTAGACATGAATAATCAAGCAAACCCCGATGTTAATAAAACACATGTGATGTTAACAGTTGTTCGAATCGCTCTAGAACATAAGTGGACGTGGTAAAGTGGACTCCTGACAGGTATGGTTTTCTTGCAACCTGTGTCCTACCGGATTACACCGGCTTGTATGCCAATTGTTTTTCTGTATGTTTGCCACGTTGTAATATACATTAATGATTTACAGTAATTCATTATGTGGCGTTGTTCAACTCCGATACCGTTTAACCCCGGAAGTGTTAACCTTAGTTAACTGAGTCTAGGATACCATGAGAGTTCGGTATTCGGATTAAACGACCCGAACCATGGGACGTACTGTTGGATAAAACTACACTATAATTAATATAGATTTAACAAACTATAGGCAAGTGTACCTATTCGTAGTAGTAAAACAAGTGTCGTATCCACAAGGAGATTGTTTAATTATCCTAGTTTAGGTAGTTACTAAAAACTGTAAAAGGGGTTTAGCCGGAGGCAAGCTTGATTTGTTGTTGGATTATTAAAGAAACAATAAAACAGTAAAAACGGTTGTGGATTAAGTGGATGGAAACTGTGCTAAGGAAGGTGAAATCGCCCGGTTATAACTCAGATAATAAATATAATCCTAGTTTGCTCTTATTTGTCTGTTAAGAATTTTATCTTGTGACCTTTCTAAATCATAGATAAGGTCAGCTCTTAATTAATTCATTAAACTTCTTACAATCAGAAAAAGTCTAAAATCAATAATTAGCTTTAAGTGAGAATTCTTTTTATAACAGCGATGGATTTTATCTGCTAATCAAGGAGAATAAAATCTAACGTTTGTCTCTCTTTGTGGTCTATTCTCTAATTTTACAAAATCATTGAAATTAGAGAAACCGTAAATGAGTAAAAATGATCAGTTCTTAAACATTTAATAATAGAGAGAGACAAAACAAATATTTATAAGCAAACTCGGTATTATAGATACGCTGAGTTATTTTGGGTTAAACACCCATCCTAAGCACAATTATGAGATTACTCAGACATTGACAGAAATAAAAACAGAGTAGAGACTGAAATATTCATTACTCAGGAACTGCCTGCGAAATACGGGTCTGCACTCGCCTGCCTCTTTTCTCTCTTTGTAATTTACTGCTTCTGTTGAGTACGTACGTGAATGAGGTGAAATGGTAAAAATAAATAAAAGATGGAGAAGTGTGGTGATACGGGAGGAATTAAATGGAAGAGAATGGAGTGTGGTGTTTATTTGATTTCTTCAGACTGTGGTCGTACGTGGTGTCTTTGTTGCAGTATTGGTGTTGGTTTATATAGAGAATTGAGATAGGCATCCGTACGTAAAATTGATTGAGCATTCATTGCTATCTTCATTTATTGCAGAGGGGACAGACAGCTGCACGCGAGATTATGGTAGGCGGTGCTGGAGTAGATAGATAAGGCCAGTTGCAGACGACGGCGCGAGAAGAAACTAGTCGCGGTTGATTTTTTAGCCTTAACCGCCTCTAAAAGAGGCGGTTCCCTTGCTGACCGCCCCCATTTTGGGCGGTTCTGTTGTGTCTTGACCGCCTATATTTGGGCGGTTCTGGTGTCTTGACCGCCTATTATTTAGGCGGTAGCCTCATAGTCTTGACCGCCTATTATTTAGGCGGTAGCCTATAGTCTTGACCGCCTATTATTTAGGCGGTAGCCTAATTCGCGCCTTTTGAGGCGGTAGCCTTAGAGTAGACCGCCCAATACGGGGCGGTTGCCTCTGTTTGTGTCCGTGCAATATTATATATATTATACATATATATAACAATCTTCAACCGGCTCTACATTCTTCGTTATAAGTCCGTTTTCTGAGCCGTTTGCGTCTATGTGTTCGTCTCTTCATGTACTTTCTTCCTAGCTTGTTGCTTCCTCATGTTTAAACCAATAAATTTGTGAGATAATCAATAAAACATAAACTAGAGGAAAAACATGATAAGTGAGAAATGAGCAGAAAAGTGCTGATATAATATATGAATACACCTATAAAACATGCTCATTTAGACACTTATCACACCCCCACACTTACCTTTTGCTTGTCCTCAAGCAAAACCATGTACCCAAAGTAGGGAATGCTCAATATTAATAAATACTATTATGAAGGGTAGGATAAAAAGTCAATAGTACATGATCTTAAACTTTTTAGAGGAGTGTGATCCATCACCTACTGGTGGCATAGGTGTACTCAGGGCAAAAATAAAAATTAGAGTTTCGGGGTATGATCCGGAGTACTTCAATGCTTCTTGATTTAAGGTGACTTTGAGAACTTTTACCATGGCCAACTTCTCTCAAGAATGGGCATTGAGGAGAAAACAAAAGGAAAAATAGATTATGCATTTGTTTCACTTTTGCATAAGAGATGAGAAGATAATAGTAGGCATCAAGCCTTTGTATTTAAGAACACTCAACTCTCTTTGTTGGTTACCAATGGTGTCTCGCAAGTCCCTTATTTATTTTTTTTCTTTTTTGACAGAGAAGCACCCCTTAGCAATCCCTAAGAAAGAAGACAGAAGAACCCCTGAGTAATAAAAATCCAACCATTTCAGATCATTTGGTCACACCGCATAAAAATGCTCCTCAAAAGTAATCAAAATTTTAAAATTTTTTTTGTACATTTTATGTACCATTTATCCCACAATTCATAACAATATTTATTCCTAAAGAGAACAACCCACATAAAGGGTCCACATATTGAATTTGACAAACGCAAGATAAGCAGAGAGATTAAGCATTTAAGCACAAAATGTCACCGAAAAGGGCACACTCCCCCACACTTAATTTGAACAATGTCCTCATTGTTCACCAGAAAAACAAGGGAAAGTTTCAGAAGGCCTTTCGGTAAGTAGATAAAATAGAGAGAACACGAAGCTCACGAATATTCATTTAAGCATATAAATTCTCCTCTGCATTTTTTTAAATAAAACATAAGTAAAGAAACTGGTACTCCCCTGATATTTTTTTTGCTGGCGTGTATTGGACTTCCCCCACACTTGAGCTTTAGCCTCAAGTAGCGTAGCTTGGTTGCGGTGTAGACATGAAATTGCACCTGCATAAAACACTAGAAGCAACCATACTATAAACGGGGTTAAAGTTAGCAAAAATAAAATTCAAGGGAACTGAAAATTAAAACAGCATAAAAGCATATAAAAGATAAGTTCGTCCGGGTTGCCTCCCGGAAAGCTGCCCTTCTTTAACGTCTTTGGCTAGACGCTTTGAAGCGTACTCAAATCTGAGTATCATGTAGGTTTATTGTGCGAGCATCAACTGTCTCAAGATTACCACCCTGGTAATGCTTTAGTCTAGATCCATTGACCATGAAAGTGTGTTTTTTCGAATCCACTAACTCAACGGATCCGTATGGGGTGACCTTGGAGACAGTAAATGGTCCAGCCCAATAGGATTTGAGTTTACCCGGAAACAACTTTAACCTGGAGTTGTACAACAGAACCAAATCTCCCTCATGAAATTCCCGCTTAAGGATCATCTTGTCATGCCACTTCTTGGCTTTCTCTTTGTAGACGGTTATTTTCATAGGCATTCTCTCGAAATTCTTCTAATTCAGTGAGCTGGAATTTCCTTTTGTCACCTGCTCTTAGAAGATCAAAGTTGAGGGCTTTCACGGCCCAGAATGATTTGTGCTCGAGTTCGACTGGTAAATGACAAGCTTTGCCAAGACTAGTCGATATGGGGACATGCCGATGGGCGTCTTGTAAGCTGTTCTATACGCCCAGAGTGCATCATCCAGCTTCAGGGACCAATCTTTTCGGGAAGAATTAACCGTCTTTTGTAGGATCCACTTCAATTCTCGGTTAGAGACTTCAGCCTGGCCATTCGTTTGAGGGTGATAAGGCAAGGCTACCTTATGTCTCACTCCATATTTGGTCATCAAGGCTGTGAACTGCTTATTGCAGAAGTGGGATCCTTGGTCACTGATGATAGCACGTGGGACTCCAAATCGTGTAAAGATGTTCCTCTTCAAGAACCTGAGTACTACCTTTGCATCATTTGTGGGAGAGGCGATAGCTTCCACCCATTTAGTGACATAGTCGACTGCCACCAAGATGAAAAGGTTTGAACAAGACGAAGGAAAGGGACCCATGAAGTCAATGCCCCACACGTCGAAAGGTTCCACCTCGAGTATGATGTTGAGAGGCATTTCGTGTTTTCTGGAGGTATTCCCAAGTCTTTGGCAGTCATCGCAGGAGGCTACAAAGGAATGACAGTCTTTATGTAAGGTTTTCCAGAAAAATCCTGATTGAAGTACCTTAGCCGCTGTTCGAGCTGGCCCATGATGTCCTCCTGCTTCAAGAGAGTGACAATGACGTAGAATGCTGGATTTCATCTGGGGCACACATCTTCACCATCCCGTCTGCACACCTTGAAAAGGAGAGGATCCTCCCAGTAATAATGTTTGACATCGGAAAAGAACTTCTTCTTCTGTTGGTAGGTGAGCCCATGTGGTATTACTCCTCGTGCGAGGTAGTTGGCCATGTCAGCGTACCATGGATCACCGGTGTCACCAATCATAACGCACTCATCTGGAAAGAATTCATTGATGGAAGTGCCATCACTTGGTGCCTCTATGCGAGATAGGTGGTCTGCTACTACATTCTGCACTCCTGGCTTGTCTCTGATTTCAATCTCAAATTCTGTAGTAGGAGTATCCACCGGAGGAGTCGGGTTTGGCATCTTCTTTGGCAAATAGATACCTCAGAGCAGAGTGATCGGTGTGAATTATGACTTTGCTCCCCAAGAGATATGATCGGAATTTATCCAGAGCAAAGACTACTGCTAGAAGTTCCTTCTCAGTAGTTGAATAATTCTTCTGAGCGTCGTTGAGGGTTCTACTTGCATAGTAGATGGTTCTCAAGATCTTCTCCTTCTTTTGGCATAAAGCGGCACCCACGGCATAGTCGCTGGCATCGCACATAATTTCAAACGGAAGGCTCCAATCTGGTGATATCACAATGGGAGCAGAGATGAGGCATTCTTTTAGTGTGTTGAAGGCTTGTAGGCATTTTTCAGTAAAGTCGAACTTGACGTCTTTAGCTAGGAGTTCACATAGAGGTTTTGAAATTTTGGAGAAATCCTTGATAAACCTTCTATAGAACCCAGCATGGCCAAGGAAACTCCTGATGTCTTTTACCGTCGATGGTGGTGGTAATTTTTCAATAACTTCGACCTTGGCTCTGTCGACTTCAATGCCTTTTGAAGATATTTTATGCCCAAGAACTATTCCTTCTTTAACCATGAAATGGCATTTTTCCCAGTTAAGCACAAGGTTAGTTTCTTCACATCGGGCGAGGATGGCATCCAGATTATTCAGACAGGTTTCAAAAGTGGGACCAAAGACAG